>VWZE01009690.1:324981-390950 GCA_013396675.1 Eubucco bourcierii
AAAAAAAAAAGAAAAGTCTATGTTCTAGACAGGGTGAGAGAGAAAAGGGGGAAAATGAGGTTTTCTGAGAGATAGCAAATATGTATCTTTTGTCTGGTGATAGGCTATCCATGTAATGTCTCTGAAATGGCCACAGTTAAAGTTTATGCTACATTAGGAAAGCAAAGTGGTTTACATTGGAACTTAATAGAAGTCAATTGTGTTTGAAACATCTGATGCAGAAATAAAACACCTTATGTTTTATGGGAGAGAGAAGCTGCATTTTTGGCACTCATTCTTCTTTCTAAGCATGTGTGCACTCTCTATCAGTTTGAGGTAATCCAGGGCTGGCTCCTGCCCAGTTGCTGCTCCTAACCAGAATTACATGAGACATTCTGCATTCTTACACTCCTGCACACAAATACACACACAGAGACACAGGCACACACACAGACACTCCCTCCTCAACCACAAATTACCTTGGATAAGGATTAGTTGGCATCTTTCACAGATCTCCCCTCAAGAGAACGTTATTAGCAGTGGATATTTCTTCCTTCGTCCATGTGATCTTTTCTTGATTTGGGAAGAGCTTGAGGTTTTCTGCTACTTAATCTTTTCTTGCTCCAAACTTTTGAAGTTCACATCAGAGTACAATGTTTAGGACTGCTGTTGCTTTGATTCATTGACCATGACATCCAGGAAATGCAGTTTCCCTGACAAAACCACTCTCTTTTATGGATAGATATGGTTATGAATTCATCCTCCAATTGAACTAAGTTTTCCTGTGGACATCTTCCAACTTCTGTTGCTGCTTCCACTCAATTACATGCTCATTTCCTTATGCCTCCACCTGACAGGCACAGATATTTGCAGCTTTGCATTCACCCAGATGTGAACCTCTGCTCTTTGCTGCAAATGTGTGGAGGTGTTCACACCTCTGCAGTGCAAAGGGATCTGAACATAGGGAGTCAGTTTATGGAATGTAATCTGTAATTTACAAATGCTAATGCATTTCTGCACCCTCTTTCTTGTGAGGATCTGCAAGGCAATTTAATTAGCTACTGCAATATCCTGCTCAGTAGATTAGTTAGGATTTGAGTTTTAAGACAAGATTAATGTTTTGTTCCTACAAAAACAGAAAATTATAACCAGAACTCCAATCCCAATGCTCTCGGTATTGCTTCATACTCCCTCCCTTTGAATCTCAGAGTGTCTGCACTGGGAGCAAGTAGCAAACTTCATCCAACATGTACATATTTTAAGTTCAAACTGAGTTACACAATAAGTTTAAGGGTTTTTTGTTTGGTTGTTTGTTTTTTTCTCTAAACTTAGGTAAGGTAGTGTGAAAATTTTTAAGACGCTTGTCCTTTTAACTGTCAAAGACAAGAAAATGTGAGCTTGTCACCCAGAGAGAATATAATATACATTTAGCCACATCTTTTTATTTTTTTTAATAGGAACCTAACTGTTGATGGGAAATTAATCTGAATTTTTTTTCTATTTTATTTTTTAAAAAAAATAGAATCATAGAATGGTAAGGTTGGAAGGGACCTCAAGCACCATCTAGTTCCAATCCCCTGCCATAGGCAGGGACACCTCCCAGTAGCACAGGTCACTCAAGGTCTCATCCAACCTGGCCTTGAACACCTCCAGGGAGGGAGCAGCCACAACCTCCCTGAGCAACCTGTGCCAGTGTCTCACCATCCTCACTGTAAAGAACTTCTTCCTAACATCCAGTCTAAATCTCCCCTCTGCCAGTTCAAACCCATTGCCCCTTGTCCTGTCATTGCAAGCCCTTGTCAATAGTCCCTCCCCAACCTTCCTGTAGGTCCCCTTCAGATACTGGAAGGCTACTCTAAGGTCTCCTGGAAGCCTTCTCTTCTGCAGGCTGCAGAGCCCCAACTCTCTCAGTCTGTCCTCATAGGAGAGCTGCTACAGCCCTCTGAGCACCTTTGTGGCCCTCCTCTGGACCCACTCCAACAATTCCATGTCCTTCCTGTGTTGGACATTGGGTTTGGTTTGTTGTTGTTTACAAACAGAATGTAAGTACTTTTCATTGGGTCACTCTAAGTTTTGTACAGCTGATAGAGGTTAAAACCAGCAATGTTTCCTGTGCTCTCAGTGTATTTGAGTTAGATGTTAAGGATAGAATTAGGAAAAGCTCTTTTAAATTCACATATTCTGCATTAGTTATGTGAATTTCTGACTTTGCTTCCCAGTTAATGGTGTGTTATTGGGAAAGAGGGCTTGTCTAGAACATGGATCTGTGCAAGAAACAATGTTCAGATTGCTGTATTTTGTATATCAGTATATTAAAATATATTCTAGCAGCTATTTCTAATAAATAGGAATTGGTCAGGTTTGTAATATTTTATCCTCTGTAATTTTCCCAAATAGGAGAGCAATATGCTTTGTGAAAGAGTGTGTGGAAACATTATCCCAAAGGGGAGTGTGATAAAGCAGTGAACTTTTCATGTCAGAATTAACTCTGCTCTAGTGTTACCTTTCCTATGGGGATTTCCACAGCACTGAAGCTCTAAGTCACCTTCCGTTCCAAGCTGTGTTTTTGTTGGCTCTACTGGAGTGGTTTTCCTCTTTGCTTTTGTGAGGCATTGTTGAGCATGTGAAGGCAATCTGGTTAGCTGTGCATGAGAGTGTGGGGAGGTGAATCTGCCTGCGAAGGGGAATGGGCATTACTCTGCGTTGTCAAGTAGTGCTTCGAACGCTAGGGTATTTGTCATGAGTAAGGAAACTGACTCTGCTCCACAAAGAATTAAATGCTGTGCACAGAACTGGAAAGGAGCCTGAGTGTAGAACTAGTGTAGAGTGTGAGTCCTGTCTTTGAGATTCAGGAATCTGTAAGAAAACCTTTCTTTCTCATTTCACCTATACTACTCCAGCCTCTGAGCAATCGTAGGCTCACGGAGGGGTTTTTTGGTAACACAAAGTTTCTTTCTAGTCTGAGGCTTTCATCTTTTCAACTTCTGCCCTTATTTGTCCATATTTTTCTGTCCTTTTTTTTTTTTTTTCCCCCTAAGAACAACTCCAAAATAAATAAGGAAATGAAGTGGTAATAATAACCCCTCCATATTAATGCAAATTTAAAGCTATGTGAATACTCAGCATAAGGCAGGAAGCATGTTTTCTCACATCAGCATTAATATTGTGTTTAAAAAAAAGATGATGGTGTGGCTAAAGGTCACTCTTACCTGGATTTTTTTTTACTGTTTTCCCTGAAGCCACTGTTCTTAGCATTCTAAAATATCTGGTCCTTCTAGGTGAAACATAAAATGTAATAACTTGAGCAAATTAGGGATTTAAAATGAAAGAGGAATTTTGTGATTACTCATTTAAAGCTCTGTAAGGCTTAGTCCTGAGTCTTGAATTTTTTTTTTTTTTTTTAAATTCCCCAATCTGACAGCCCTGGAGTAATCTGAAGTGGAAAGCAATTTCAAGTAGGGAAGACTGACTCAGACAGTTCTGCCATGGTGTACACTCTGGAACTGGGCCCAATGTAGAAATGAAAATTAATGCTGTCCCGTGTCAAAAGCCAGAGACATTCACTGGGCAGGCTGAGCTCTCAGTGCAGTCACCAGGACAGGAGTCCATCCTTCCCCTGCACTCCCTGGACATATGGTCAGCTTCTCTGTCAGTCCAGGGCCCACCTCCCCAGGGGCTGCTGGCTGAGGGTGAGGAGATGTGCTGGCCCTGCAGCTGGCCAGCATCAGTGCTGCTGTCAGCAGCATCTACTTGCCTGGAGCACACACTGCTCCTGTATGCTGGAAAAGCCAAGTCCCAGCAGGGCTCCCTGGCCCAATCTGTTGAAGACAGTAAGTCTCCCTGAGCAGGGAGCTTTTGTCTTTACTCCCCTTGATCATACTGACACAATGGATAATTACAAATGCATTCTATGTATGAGGTCCACGGAGTTTATATAGCCATTTGTGTTTCCTGGTGCTTTAAAGTTCTCTGCGTTGGCTTTGGGTTCATCTAGGACAGTCTATCTCTTCCCTTCATCACTGCAGTTGCAGTAGGACAGGAAATCCTCTCTTCTGGGCCCAGTCATCACTGTTCTCCTTCTTCCTCTTCTAGCCCCACACTTGAGCAATCCTGTTCCTTGATTGCTATCTAAATTGTCCTTATCACATGCCAGACACTGGAAGAGCTGCAAGGCATCATTTCCTGCAGGGCAGTGCCAGGCACATAACATATGCTAGACATCTACAGGCAGATGGGGTTGGTTAGGGCCAGTGAAGCATGAAAAAATGAGGGCTTTGGTAGGAAGAGGCTGAAGAACTCCACAAACTGGTTGGATGCCATATCCCAAGTAATGTTAACAGCTCATTAACATTCCCTGCAGGACTGGCAGGTCAGCACAGGAGGTCAAAAAAAAAAAATAAAAATTAAGAACTGTTTCCTTAAGGAAACAGGAGGCAGAGGGTTAGATACATACTGCTGGTGCAGAACACAATGTAAGGATTGGTCTGAGAGAAGGCAAAGGGGAATGCTTCCTCTCAGTCTCCGCCTGCTTAACTAGGCTCAGCCATCTGTCCAATTTCTACCTGGGATTCTCCCCATGCTGAGCTGAAACTTGCTTTATTATTCAAAAGCAAACTTGCCCAATGGCACAAGATGTTGGGAGGCAGCTGATTTGTGACCTAGCCAAAGACATCGGGAGGAGGGAGCAAGGTTTTCCTTTGAACCAGGCTCTGTAAGCATATGGTAGGCCTTGTACTTCAGGACGTGATCCATATGCTGCTCCTCAGTGCCCATATGCTTTCTGTATTTTCCATATTTATTTATTTTAATCAGGATTGAGTCTGTGATCTTGATTTTCCTTTTGCTGCTGGCTGTAATTACATTTGGTTGTGCTACTGGAGGTAAGGCAACGAGGTTAAAAATGAGCACCAGAGTGTTCACTTGTGCCCTTTTAATGTTGTCTTGTCCTGTGTATTTGGGGGAGAGAATTGTGTTCCAGGTTAACCATCTGTAATGCTCTTAGTTTACATTTCTCCTCCTTCATGCAGCTCAGAAGGGGATCTTGACTCAGAGTCAGGAGAGACCTGCTCCAACAATAGAGTTCCACAAAACATTAACTGATATTCACTGTTTCTTGCAGGGTCAGAGGCTACAAATCAGTGATTTCACTGGAAAAACAACCAGTGGAATTGCAAAGGCATCTCCAAACAACATGGCAGAATTTGGCTTAAGCTAGTTAAGATATATAGGTACATGGAATCACCATAAGGCATCTTCCTTACTAACACAGGGATATTTTGGCTTCACTAAAACAGCATTTCCCAGTCTAACCAGCTGAGCCCTTCCTGCTACATAGGCCACATGGTGATGACAGATAGGACTCCTTAGGTCCCAAATTGAGCAAGAATGGCATTGCTGAGAGCCCACCTCTGCCTTGCTGACCTGAGCATGAAAGTGTCACTGTGGCCAGGGAGTAATGGCCTGAGCCCACCTCTGCCTTGCTGACCTGAGCATGAAAGTGTCACTGTGGCCAGGGAGTAATGGCCTGAGCCCACCTCTGCCTTGCTGACCTGAGCATGAAAGCGTCACTGCCCCAAACCTTCAATGATCTGGAAGGTCTTTATCAACTCAAACAATTCCACAATTCTAAGAGAAGCAACATTGAGAAGTTTAACCAGGAGGTTAAAGGAGATTCTCCTTCCCCTCCACTCTGACCTAGTGAAGCCACAGCTAGAGTGCTGGGTCCAGTTCTACCACACACATACCCCCCACCCCCAGTTCAAGAGAGACAGAAAACTACTGGAGTGAGTCCAGCAGAGGCTACAAAGCTGCTGAGGGGCCTGGAGCAGCAATGTGAGAAGGAAAGGCTGAGAGCCCTGAGGATGTCTAGCCTGGAGAGGCTGATCAGTAGCTAAAGGGTAGGGAGCAAGAGAGTGGTGCTGGAAACTTCAGCAGTTTCTGGTGATTGAACAAGGGGCAACAGGCAGAAACTAGAACACAGGAATTTCTATCTGAAGATGAGGAGAAACTACTTTGCTGTGACAGTGCCAGAACCCTGGAGCAGGCTGCCCAGAGGTTGTGGGATCTCCTTTTCTGGAGAGATTCCAAACCCACCTGGATGTTGTGATCCTGGACAACCTGCTCTGGGTGACTTTGCTTTAGCAGAGTGGATGGACTCAATGACCTCCAGATGTGCCTTCCAACCCATACTGTTCTGTGATTCTGTAGCACCTACTGAGCATAGAGCTGTCCTGACCCATCTCTGCCATGGTCAGTCCATACCTATCAGTAGAAAATCTCTCATGTGCCAAAACACATGCAAGAGCATGGTTTGAAGAGAGTTGCTTTTCACATGTTTAATTGTTCAGTCTGCTTTGCTTCATTTCTGTTTCCCACAGCTGAAAACAGACAGACATTTCTCACAGCCAGAGGGCTTTATGGCCCAATTATTTTAACCAGGTGCTTTTTATTTTCTCATGAACCTGCTAAAGAATTAATAGTGAAACCTGATGGGTTGTGGTTTGGGTTTGTTGTTTTTTTTCTTCTTGGTCTTTTTTTAAAATAGTTTTCATATTTTTATCTTTATAGAAAAGTAACTCCTGCTTAAAATAATTGCTCTTTGACTTAGTGATATTGGGAGGGGAGTCTTGGGGGTTTGGTGTCTTTTTGCTGTGGGAAAGAATGCGCAGTACCATTGGTCTAACATTAATAAAACCATACTCTTTAGAGGAGTGACACCAGTAATTAAATGCATATTCCTCACTTTTCCCTGTGTCCAAATAGCAAAAGAGCATATTGGGAATTTCCTGCATGAAGTGATAACATCTGTGTATTATTGGGGAACACTCAAGTCCTTTATCACCATGTAGTAATTCACATTATTTGGAATCAGTGACTGCTTTGAATGAGCAAAATCTGTGTCCTGGCTTCTTAAAGCTTTTTTCATCAACATGTTTTGCCAGCACAGAATTCTTAGAAACTGAAAAGATCCTACAATCTCAAGGACTCAGGGCAAAACAAAGGCTTCCTTGCAAGAAGAGTCATTTCAGATATTCATTTAAATCTTGTGGTGAAAAAATTTCAGGTAAGAAAAAACCCAGTATTTATCTGTAAATGCCTTTTTGTTTTTACTGTTATGTTTGTTATTACTGGAGATCTGAAAGTGTCAAAATACTGGATGGAAATCTGTTGTTTCTGTTCTCAAGAGGAAGCAAGAGATTATAAACCTGGCAGGAAAGCCTGCTTCTGTGAGAATTTGGAGATCCTTTTCCAGAATGAAGCTTTGGAAAGAAAAGTATTCAGGAGATTTCTGCTGAAGGCCTTCTGGTTTATAATATAAAAATCAAAGATATTTTCAAGGGAGGTGTAGCAGGGTCCTTACAGAAGAATGGGGGCCATGTAGCACTGAGCTCCAGCTCTTGTGAGGCGTCACAGTGGTTGTAGGAGATGCAGTTCAGTGCTGAATGGAATCTAAACTGTGTGCAGTTCTGGAGCCCTCAGCACAGGAAAGACATTGAAGTGTTGGAGTGAGTCCAGAGAAGGCCATGAAGATGTTCAGAGGGCTGGAGCAGGTCTGCTATGAGGACAGGCTGAGAGAGCTGGGGATCTTCAGCCTGGAGAAGAGAAGACTTCCAGGAGACCTTAGAATAGTCTTCCAGTATCTGAAGGAGGCCTACAGGAAGGCTGGGGAGAGACTATTGACAAGGTCTTGCAATGACAGGACAAGGGACAATGAGTTTAAACTGGCAGAGGGGAGATTTAGACTGGATGTTAGGAGAAAGTTGTTTGCAGTGAGGGTGGTGAGACACTAGCACTGGCTGCCCAAGGAGGTTGTGGCTGCTCTCTCCCTGGAGGTGTTCAAGGCCAGGTTGGATGAGGCCTTGAGTGAGCTGTACTAGTGGGAGGTGTCCCTGCCTATGGCAGGAGATTGGAACTAGATGATCCTTGAGGTCCCTTCCAACCTTACTATTCTATGATTCTATGATAAACTTCTTTTAATGGGATGTAAAAATGTTTTGTATTAGCAGGAATAAAACATGTTCCACTTTCTCCAGTAAAAAAATTGTTGCAACTTTTTCTACTCTACCCTTTCCACTTGACAAATATGTTCATTTCCATCCCATTTGGGAAAGAAAATGAAATGAAGAAATGTTGGAGTTTCCATAGCACATGGAATCTAGTGCTTAATGAACTCCAGTTAGGAAAGATGGCTTTTGGTCAGAAAATGAGGGAAAGGAATCAGACTTCAGAACCTTCTAAAGTTGAGTCATTTCTCTGCATTAGATCTTACATTGTCACATTAATATAAGATCTCATTAATGAATTTTAACACTGTTGAGATGTAGGATAGAAATCAACTCTTTTAGGTGATTACAATGTAATTCTCTGGGCAGCCTTTCCTTTCTGCTCTAAGCAGCTGGAGAATATGACAACCTCACTTGGGTTTTCCAACATGGGGAGATAGGCTCTGCTTTCTTAACCCCTACAAGCCTCAGGTTGATGATGATGATGGTAGTCATTGCTCTACTGAGGCATTAATGGCAATCTTCCTTATAGTTCTGGAAAGAACATAGTTATCTTCCAATATAGCATGAAAAAAATCACTTTGCAGTTCTCTTGGAGAAGCTATAGAAAGTACCCATGTGTGTTGTGGCCAGACTTGGATGGGATTTTCCAAATATAAATAGACAACAGAGGGCAAAACCAGTCCTGAGTGAATGTGAAGAACCCAGGTGAGACAGAGTGTGTCCTTGACATAAACTAGAAATAAGCAAAATCAGGAATATTTGCTTGAATGTGTTGCCTGTGTGCTGAGAAAGCTGTGTTCTCAGCCAGGAGAGCTTTGGCACTTGGGGGTCTGGCTGAGTGGACAACAGAGCAACACCTGCATTGTACAGACTGAGGGAAATCCATCTTCCTCGTCTACCCTGCAGACTTGAGACTGGGTAAGAAGAGGGGAAGATCTGAGACACAGGCTGCATCTCTGGATGGGAAATACTCTCATTTTCTCTCTATTCTCCTAGTGAATTTTCTGTGCCTCTGTCATTATCTCTTCTTTCACCATTTAAATGATGAGGACCAAACCAATCTGAAAATGTCTCCTTCATCTTACAGCAGTGAGCTTTGATTCACACTTCCTTTAATTCACTGCCGTGAAAAATGGGATGGCATCCTACTGTGAATTTAAACACTCCCAACCCAGGAATAAATGGATCCCATGGCTCATTTATCTTTCAGCTATTAATTAATAGTGGTTAATTGTAGTTATGAACTGCAACATTCCAGTCTCCAGCATCCATACATTTTATTTAATATATTCTGATTAAGGTGGAGTCAGCGAGTTGGGGAATAATTAAAACAGCTCCTTGCCATCAGCTTCTTACAAAATTTTATCTTCCTCATGAATTCAGGAGATATTTTCATCTGCCTCTTTAGAGAGGGAGTTGTTTGGGACTGAAGTTTAGCAAACCCTGGGAGAAGACCTGTTTGATCGCTGTACTCATTTGCCTGCCTTTGATGTCACAACCCAACCTTTGACTACTTTTCCCAGCAGTGCACTGCTGGTGCACTGATTGGTACTGCACATCTGCAGTCTTTGTTCTAGAGTCAGAGGATGGAAACAGTCTCAGCTTTTACTTCCACCTCTCCCATATGCAAGGAAATATTTGATAATATGAGTGGGGAAATCTCCATCTGTGAATCTACAACTGGAGATAATTCCATGAGTGGCTGCTTCTGTCTTAACTTCCTGGAATCCATTGCTAGCCTGGAAAGGACGAGTGATAGAGCAGGACTAGTGTGGTAGTTTGCATCAGGGTATAATGTCTTTTAAATTCACAGTTTGCATTTCCTTTTATCTGGGAACATGTGAAAAATATTGTTCTGTGTTTTATTGAGATTTCTTTTATTGGTGTTGTAATAAGTAAATTTTAGGCTGACAGGAGTGCAAAATGTCCTTTTATTAGGCGAGCTTTGATTTTGAGCCTAACCCCTCAAGTTTTGAGTGTAGATCTGTGTTGTAGTTGCTTTCCATACCTCTAAGTGAAGTGAGGGTGCTGAGGACTGGCAGGTGTTGGGGCACATAGATTGCAAGCTTTAAGGGCTGTTTCCTGAGGGACTTCCTCCTGAAGGCAGCTATTGTTTGTTTAAGAGAAAACCATATTCCTAGTGGCATCTTGAAACATACTTGCAACACAGATGAAAAAAAGAAAATAAAAGAAAAAGACTACTCTGAAGTTGATTTGATGATAAAACTTCCCCCCCACCCCTCATAAATGCTTGTGGCTGAGCTCTGGCAGAGAGATGTCCTGTTGGAAACTGAACTTGGTTCATCTGTGTGCTGGTGGGAACCCTGTGTTCAAGATAAACATGCTGGTGCTCTTTGAAGTTGTTTGCTCATAAAAGCACAGTGACTTTGTTTGTAGTATGCTTGCTAGTCCCATGAGGTGTAGTTCAGCTTATGGTATAAAAGCTTGGCAAGGGGAAGGTAGTTTGACAGGGGAAAAAAAAAAAAAAAAGAAACCTCCTCCAAAAAAACCAGAACCTCCCTCACGCTGCTGGGAAGGTGTCCTCTGAGTCCATCCTCTGCTTCTTTTCATGGCATTCACAGATTTTACTGTACTTTTCTGTAGTTCATGTGAAAATTCTTCCTTATACTTCCAATACTTTGAAAAATCTTTTGAGGCAGGTTACAAGTAAAATCTTTTAAGATTTTAAGCTAGACCAAGGACTGGAGTCAGTTAAGAAGGTGGTAGTTACTTCTGTGATCTTTGTCTGATGTTGCTGTAGGAGCAAAAATCCCCCTGTGGCAAAATCATTGCCTTCTTTTTTCTCTGCATCTCACAGGATGGACGTTGCTGGTGTACCTTTGATGGTAGCTTTTAGATAATTTCATTTCCTTCTAGGTTTGAAAATGTCCTGATACACAAATTCTAAGCTAACTGAAATACACATCAGAATTAGAGCATCAGCAGGCTTCATGGAAGCATGGCAGGATGGGAGTAAGTGCTCTTGCCAGCGAGGACATATGCTGAGATACATAGAATCATAGATTGGTAAGGTTGGAAGGGATCTCAAAGATCAACTAGTTACAACCCCCTGCCATAGGCAGGGACACCTCCCACTAGTACAGGTCACTCAAGGCCTCCTCCAACCTGGCTTTCAACATCTCCAGGGAGGGAACAGCCACAACCTCCCTGGGCAACCTGTGCCAGTGTCTCACCACCCTCATTGCAAACAACTTCCTCCTGACATCCAGTTTCAATCTCCCCTCTGCCAGTGCAAACCCATTACCCCTTGTCCTGTAATTGCAAGACCTTGTCAATAGTCTCTCCCCAGCCTTCCTGTAGGCCCCCTTCAGATACTGGAAGGCTACTCTAAGGTCTCCTGGAAGCCTTCTCTTCTCCAGGCTGCAGAGCCCCAACTCTCTCAACCTGTCCTTAGAGCAGAACTGCTTCAGCCCTCTGAGCATCTTCGTGGCCTCCTCTGGCCCCACTCCAACAGTTCCATGTCCTTCCTGTGCTAGGGTCTCCAGAAGTGCACACAGGACTGCAGATGGGGTCTGACAAGATCAGAGTAAAGGGGCAGAATCACCCACAGGTATTAATGAATGAAGGGATTTGAAATGTGTTTTTATCAAGCTCATGGCAGTTTTGTGGAGGGCGAAGGAAGTGGTCCAGTCCAATGGCTTCAAACATTTTGGAGATGAACTTTACCTGAGAAAATCATGTCTGTCCTTGCCTTTCTTCATCTCTTGGATTCAATACAGATCGTATTAAGCCTGGGTTTTGGAAACACAGTGTGCTTTACCTGCAGTATGCTTGATCTCACAACTTAGGATTCCCTTCACTGGTTGCTCTTCTCAAGTGGCTCCTTGATTCAGACTTATCAGAACCTTTCTCTTGTAAGCTGTGGTATCTGGATTGCAAAGACATGTTCTGAGGCTTTCGATTAAGCATCATAACTTAATGCAGTTGCAGTTCTGGCACATTTTGCCAGCGGTAAACTGTAGTTTAGAACTCTTTTCTTCCCCTAGTCATAATTTGGACAAAGTTTGAGATATAGACCATAGCAAGGAACTACTCACTCTAAAACACAGACTTGTAAACTCGGTGCAGAGTTAATCACATAATCTCCAAGCATGACAAATTGTGAGTAGCCACGATTTATAGCAAGAAATGTACCACATACACAAATAGGCATGTATGTATACATATGTATTTTCTTCAGAAGGGGGTAAAATATATATTCTGAGCAGTCAGAGCTGAACTGGGGGAAGTTTGTCTTGACTTGCTGAGTGCTCAGAGGAAATAGGAAAGGAGCATGACTTATTTTCCTGTGGCGTGCTTGCTTTTGCTCTGAGAGAAGTGTTATATTCCCTGTCTGTCTAGTCTGCATTGATGGTAATTGATACATCCAAAGAAATACTGCTAAATTAAATATAATTTTAAGCCTCTGCGTTGCCTCCTGAGAATCTTCAAGTAATTTGCTGTTAGTGAGAAACTCAAGAAGGATGCCAGTGTTAGGGAAATGGCCATCATTGTAACGAGGGTAATTTTTTTAGAAGGCGAGACATCTAAATCATAGAAAAGCTAAGCTCAGGATTTTCAAAGCACTTTAAGCACATCATTTTTGTGGTTGCTTGCTTTGAGATTGCTTAATGTAGTCATCTAAAATTCAAGGCTCCTAAAATCACTCCATGGAATCGCTCCATCGCTCCATGGATTTTGCCCAAGATCACAGTGGGGGTCTGTAATAATGCTGGGCCCAGAACCTACATGCTGATTCTGACCTTGCTTAAGCCAGCCTTAAATCTTCTATAGTTATTACTGTCAGTGGATTTACTTTTGATACAACTTTACTGTCACTGAGATTAAAATTCAGATTTCCAGACTCTTCATCCTGTGCTTTAGCTCAGCAGAAAATAATTCTTTCTCCATATGCTATTTTTTGGATGAGCCTTAAAATCAGATGCTTATCTCAGCCTCTTCTTTTGGCAAAAGTGAACTGGAAATCCCAGCTGGAGTTTTCTATTCTGGTTGTGTCAGAAGTGTCTCAGTTGCAGCTTTCTTTGTGGGGTTTGAGTGCTGCTCGTTCTGTTCCCATTCACAGTATCCAGAAGTACAAAACAGAATTTACATTCTAGTGGTTTAGACTTCAGAAAAAAATATTCTGCTTGCTTGGTTTAGCCATGGCTGAACATATTTATATTTTTAAATAGCCCTGGGTAGCTGGAGACAAGATCACAAATCATTTCCTGGAGATGTATCATTTACACAATACCCTTTTACTGTCTGATACAGCTCATAACTTCACAGCCAGTCATTTGACAATCATCACAGGACACTGTGCATAAAACTGCTTGGTCCTTCTCATTGTATCTTTATTTCTCTGAATACACTGGCAGTGATGATGAGAGGAGCCTCTGTCAAGTGCACAGAGGTTTCGGGTTTTACCTGCTTGCTCATAGAGCTCTCATTTCAAACAGATTTGATTCACTGCTTGTCTAGTCATGATCACCTCAGTTACTGTCATGGTCTTAATCACTATCTGAAATACCCTATAATCTCTCAAGAACTCATCCTTGTTCCTATGTAATATAAGCACTCAAATTTGTTCTGTGCCTCCAGCTGTGGTTTGGTACATGGGAGCTGAGTGCCTGATTTTTGCAAGCAATCCTCGCTGCTGATTTAAGTGAAGTTAATAGTTCAGGTTCTTCCAGAGTCAGGTCTTTATATCTTGAACAAGGACATCCTGACTCTTGCTTTCTCCTCAGGTGTTTGTGTTGACATACATGGTCATTCTCATAGCCAGTAATGTGTTCTGCTATTGGGAGACAGTGTTGAATTGCCTGGCTTGCTCCATGGATGTGTGTACATGACCTGGCCTGGGCTAGTATCTCAGCTTGTTTTATTTTGTCTGTCATCTCGATGGGAGATGGCTGTGGAGAATGGGAGCTGGTGGGAAAAGGGTCACTGAAAAGAGCAAATGCATGTTTCCTGTCTGCTGTCCATCTAGGCTGGCTTTGGGCAGAGCATCTTCTGAGATGTATACTGTACATAAGCACTCTTCCAAGATGGTTATTCTCTAGTGTCAGGAGAACAAATGCAGTGTTGTTGAGTGGATGAGCAGCAGGTTTTGTGTGTCGTCCCCCCCACACACACACCTTTTCTTTTTGAGATCAGTATTTCTGAATTTCTGCACTGATGCTTCAGTCTTGTGTTTCTATCTGCATGTGCCTTCGAGTAGACCTTTGATTCTGTGCAGCCAAAGACAGTCAGGATTCATCTATCAATCTAGACAGAGTTAAATTAGGAGGCAATGGTGAAAAATATTGTTTACAACTGAGCAGGTTATAAAATAACACAGCAATGTGAGGGGATGGAGGCCTGTTAGGACCCATTCATCAAGGTTTCCACAGCCTTGGTTGGAGGAGTTCTCCTGTCTTCCTCTGCTGCTAGGGAGTGTAGGTGTGACATCTTATGGCCTCTTGTTCTGAACCAGAGGAATCCTCAGAAGCTGGTTTTGTGTTTTGAAGGACTGACTAGTCCTGAATGTTTGACTTTGCAGGTTTCCTTGCAACAATGATCTCAGCAAACTCAACTAACAGTGATTATTGCTGTTGTGATTGCTATGGCTCACAAGCTTGCAGGGTATGGATTGCAGCTTCTTCAGAACAAAAAATAAAAGAAGGTTGAGATGGGAGGAAATGTCCTCAAGTTACAGGAGAGAAGGTTTAGATTGTGTAATAGAAGAAACTTATTCACTGAAAGAGTTATTAAATACTGGCATAGGCTCCACAAGGAAGTGGTCAAATCCCCATTTCTGGAGGTGTTTAAAAGGTTCAGAGATGTGTTTCTGGAGGAACGTGTTTTGGCACCAGACTTGGAAGAGGTAGATAAGTTGGGCTTGATGATCTTGTAGGTTTTTTCACAGTATCACAGTATCACAGTATCGCAAGGGTTGGAAGAGACCTCAGAGATCATCAAGTCCAACCCATCACCACAGCCCTCAAGACTAGACCATGGCACTAAGTGCCATGTCCAAACGTGCCTTGAACGCCTCCAGGGACGGTGACTCCACCACCTCCCTGGGCAGCCCATTCCAGTGACAAATCACTCTCTCAGTAAAGAACTTCCTCCTCACCTCCAGCCTAAACTTGCCTTGGCGCAGCCTGAGACTGTGTCCTCTTGTTCTGTCACTGGTTGCCTGAGAGAAGAAGGTAACCTCCTCCTGGCCACAACCACCCTTCAGGTAGTTGTAGACAGCAATAAGGTCCCCCCTGAGCCTCCTCTTCTCCAGGCTAAACAGTCCCAGCTCCCTCAGCCTCTCCTCATAGGGCTTGTGCTCCAGGCCTCTCACCAGCCTCGTTGCCCTTCTCTGGACACGTTCAAGCACCTCAATGTCCTTCCTAAATTGAGGGGCCCAGAACTGGACACAGTACTCGAGGTGTGGCCTGACCAGTGCAGAGTACAAGGGGAGAATGACCTCCCTGCTCCTGCTGGCCACACTATTCCTGATGCAGGCCAGGATGCCATTGGCCTTCTTGGCCACCTGGGCACACTGCTGGCTCATGTTCAGGCGGGTGTCAATCAGCACCCCCAGATCCCTTTCCTTTCCACCCAAAAAGGTTCTACTCTAAGATTATATTTCTGTGCCTGTGGAAATTAGGACTGTACTCATGTTACCAATATCTTAATTTGTTGTTCTGGAAATTCAGCTTTTAAAACAATTTCTCATGTGACTGAGAAGCATCCCTATTTGTGGTCCTCCAGCACTTCCCATGAGACCCATCCACTCCTGGCTGTGGTGGGAGGCTTCAGGACTGTTGAGAGGTTCCGATGCTGTTCATGCAGTAAAAAAAGTTGGGACATTCACAGTATTGCATTGTCACTGGCTTCCCTGTCTTACCTTCCTCTTCCTTCCCAGTTCGTTTAGCTGACTCTGTCCCTCTTAAACTACTCCCTCCTGCTCAATAGCTTTCACAACTTCTTTGCAGTCACCCACAATCTCTGTGGTTGTGTATTCTTTTCTGGGGGATGTATTAGAATGTTTATTTAGGCTGAAAGCTGCGAAGGAAACATTTGTGACTGTGTTTTCCTGCTGTCTAGCACAAACAGAGCCCGACCATTGTTTATTTCTAAACGCACTGCAATAAAAACAATTGATGCTGCATGCATTAATCAGAAGAAGTTATAGCACAGTTGTAACTAAATCCCTCTATCAAATCATTGCTCCCCAAGACTCTGTGAACAGGCCAGGGAAAGGCAGACATGACCCACAGCAGCTTCAGCACATGGTGCAATAACTCCAGCACTGAGAAGCCAATTTCACCTGCTTTCTGCTCCCTCCTCTTTCCCTCAGTGTCTCCACTTACAACTTGCACTCAAGATTCCAATCGAGCGAGCATCCAAATTCCTAGAGGTACTATTTTGCAGCAATATGAGCCTAATTGTTTCTAGATTGAATATTTTCATGGGATATCAGTCTCAGCATTGCTGGAATTAGCCTGCTCACTGAAGGATTGAAGATGCTTATCTGGCCCGACAGCTTCAGTGTCAGCGGGATCATGGACAGCTCTGCGCAGCTTAGCTGGGCCGGCGACAATATTTATTTATGCGGAATGGAGACATATGGGCAGAATCATCCGCTCCCTTTCCTCGGTAATTAAAACATCTGGGAGCACAAAAGGGCTGTGAGAAATTATGAAAAAAAACCCCAAACAACCAAACACTTCTCTCTCTGCTAAATAAAACAGGAGCGTGGTGGCTTTACGTAACTGCCGAGCCTTTCCTTTCTTGCCGTGGTGTCTCCGGAGGACCTATGTTCTCTAATGTGTTTTGAACCTAGATAGGCTGGAGAGGTGGGCCCAGGCCAACCTCATGAAATTCAACAAGGCCAAGTGTAAGGTCCTGCCCTTGGATAGGCACAATCCCAAGCACAACTCCAGGCTGGGTGGGGAATGGCTGAGAGCAGCCCTGAGGAAAAGGACCTGGGGGGCTGGGGTGATGAAAAGCTCAACATGAATCTGCAGTTTGAGTGCAGCCCAGACAGCAACTGTGTGCTGGGCAACAGGGCAAGGGAGGGGATTCTGTCCCTTTGCTCTGCTCTTGTCAGACCCCATCTGGAGTACTGTGTGCAGTTCTGGAGCTCTCAGCACAGGAAGGACATGGAAGTGTTGGAGCAGGTCCAGAGGAGGCCACGAAGATGCTCAGAGGGCTGGAGCAGCTCTGCTGTGAGGACAGACTGAGAGAGTTGGGGCTCTGCAGCCTGGAGAAGAGAAGGCTTCCAGGAGACCTTAGAGTAGCCTTTGAACTGGCAGAGGGGAGATTTAGACTGGATGTTAGGAGGAAGTTGTTTGCAGTGAGGGTGGTGAGACACTGGTACAGGTTGCTCAGCGAGGTTGTGGCTGCTCCCTCCCTGGAGGGGTTGAAGGCCAGGTTGGATGAGGCCTTGAGTGCCCTGTTCTAGTGGGAGGTGTCCCTGCCTATGGCAGGGGATTTGAACTAGATGATCCTTGAGGTCACTTCCAACCTTACCATTCTATGAATGTGTGGCAGTGTCTAGAAACACAGATGAAGTGAGCAGCACACAGCTCAAACTTTTCACTAGTACTCTGTGTTACTTTATTTTCCAAAGGATAGGTTTTAGTGCTCCTGGGAGGAATTGGGGTGTTTTTTAAAGAGTAGCAAAAGCATACTGAAGCCATCAGCTTTTTTACAGGCCATGATTACACAGTGAGAGCTTTCTCTGTCTGGAGTATTCTGCAGATATATCTTTGATAAACGCTGTTTCACTGAGAGCTTTGAGGTTCGAATTCAGACCAGGGTAGTATGATGACAGCTGTTATCATTTGATGGATGCTCAGTACAGTGTGTGAAGTGTGTTTAATACAGTTTTCTATAATTTTCAGAGATTAGATGTCCCAAACACAAAGCCATCACCAAATGAAGTCATTTTCTAACTCCTCGGCTATTGCAAAATCCCCAGCTGAGCTGTAGGCTCCCAGCCTTGCAGGGTTGGACTTTAGAAGAGGGATTATTCTTGATATATGACAGTTTTAAATCCTAAAACCTGTCATCTGCAGGGATTGGCAGCTATTTGGAGAGATGCTGTTGTTTTACTAGACACACAACTCACACCATGCTGCTTTGTAGAGACTTCATTTATATCTTTTTCTGGGGTTTTGGGGGATCTTGAGTGTTGAAGGTTTTTTTTGTTTGTTGATTACTTCTTTTTTCTTTTTAGGGTTGAGTAAGATCATGATCTGAGTGTTGGTCTTCAAGTACCTGAATAACATCTTATCCATGTTCTGCTGGTAGAGATGAAGTCACAATCATGATAATCTACCATAGGAAGAATGAGAAACTGAGGCAAAGAGATGGAACAGGATTTGCCCACAAATAGGTAAGAACTCTGTGGGCAACCTGGAAATCGAATCAAACTCATCTGAGGCTTTTCCTGTGACAGCTCTTTGTGTTTTGAAACCACAGTGAACAGTCCACAGTGCTCCTGCTAGGGGGTTGTAATGATTTTTTTATGACCTTAAAATCTGTGTGAGTGAAAACCTGGTTCTGGAAATGTCTAACTAGCTCAAAGATTCTATTAAACCCAGCCTAGTTCTAGGTGTATTTCCTAATTAAAGTATTTGATATCCACACAGGCATAAATATTTATGCTTGGTAGAACCTATCCTAAACAGCAAAACAAATTACCCTGACAATGTGGAAAACCTGACTGCTCTCCATGTGATTGCTCTATTATCTGCACTAATAGCTTCAGTTTCAGCAGGTGTCACTTTTATAAACTGTGGAAGGAGCTGTCAGATGCGTTTGGGCTGAGACTGACAGTGTGGGAGAAGGTGCTGGTTTTTACTGGGAATGGAACAAGAATTCCACAAGCAGCACCTTGGGTCCCATTGCCCCCTCACTTTCATAGGCTTAAATATCTGGCCCACAGTCTTAAAGACTCTGAGGTCCTTTTGCCCTCCCTGCATGTGACAAGGACTGTGACAGTGCACCCAAATGTGGCAATGGATGATTTTTACCTTGGGAATTGCATGTGGGTGCTTGTTTGGTGGCTTCCATGTTGCCGCCTTTTGTGCTGTGGCCAACATCCCCAGCCAGATGCGTGTTCTGCTTTCTTGTTTCCTGGCTTCCTAACAAATCCAGAAACCATCCAGACCCTCGTAAATTCCAGTGTTATCAACCTATAATTCCTGCAACTTCACAGTCTAGTAGAGACAAGCACTTAGCAAAATATTTCAGGGCTGTTTTGCTGCTTGCTTTGGAAGATGTAGTTACTGGCATGAGCGGAGTTCTTAATTTATAGCATTAGTTAATTTACCCTGGAGACTCAGGATCCTAAACTGGCCTAATTCTGTGGTTTAGGCCCTATCAAATGGCATAATGAGAGTGACCATGATTTAGCATTCTTCTGGCTGGTGTAAACAAGGGATTTGGGATTCACAAAGACCTCAGTGTTCAAACAGAAAAGCCAAATCTCAGAAGGATTTGGAACCAAGATGTATACAAAACGAGATGTTTCTGCTTTGTTTATCAGCCTTCATTTAACCCTTAATCTTTTTCTCCCTGCTGTGCTTTACTGTTTAAACTGGGATTAAAAACCCAAGCCCAAAGCTGGAGACATCTCACAGAACAAAACACTTGCATTTATCTTATTTATTTAGCAAAAGACATCTATTTTTAAAGGAGTCAATAATCACTCGCGTCCCTGCTTCCAAGCAGCAAGAGCACTGGTCATAAATAGTGTAATAGACTTGATGCCAGGTGAGCATCTACATATTTTTTCCATTTCCCTCCCTTTGTGCTGGTGATTTTCCAAGGTCCCAGAAACCTGACCATCCTCCCATACTCCCCTCCCCTTCTGCAGCCACTTATGGAGCTACCATCCCTCTATCCCATCTACTGTGGCCCTTCCCTACATCAATATCCTGATGTCTGGCCCAGGTAGGAGGACACGAGTACGGCAGGTTTGAAGGAAGGCTGTGAAGAGTTGTGAGACAGGAAACACTCTTCAGGGGAAGGTCTAGAGGTGTGCCTTCTCCCCAAGCAGATCTTCTTTGGAAAGCACACAGTCTGTAGACCCCTGTGGAGATGTTTATCAGCGTGCAAATGGTAGGATGGAGGAACCCACACAGGCTCACCACAGACAACGTTTATAGGACTGGTTCCTTGGGAGAGAAGCCTGTATTTACACTCAGAGGCTGTGTAGCTGGTTAGTGTTAACATTGCTTCTGTAAGCATAGAGGGAATTGCAGTAAATCTTCCAAGAATGGAGAGCTAGTTTCATCTTGTTTGACACATTGTTTCCTGATAAGAACTGCTGGGAAAATACTTCAGTTTTCTTGTCATACCCAGCCTGCTGAGTTGCCAGGAGAGACTCTGAATTCACAAGGTCCTGAAAAAGAGGAATTTCAACAGCCAGGCTGTGGAGGGAGTACAAAGTGAAATGTGAAATGGGTGGACACCAGGGACAGCATTCTGAAGCGTGGACGAATGTAAAATTCGTGTGGAGATGTCCCTTTGGCTCTGCCTGGGAAAGAAAGGCAAAGCTTTCTGCCTCTTGGGTGCTTACTGCCTGTTGCTGCCTCTCCCTAGATGTGCCCCAACTCCAGTACACAGGTGAAACTCAGGGGTCGAGGTGGTTGATGTTGGCTGAAATGTGCAGTAGCCAAAGACTACATGTATGGGACTTATTCATGTGGGGAAAATGGAGAGTCAGGTTGACTCAAGTGATGCTGTGTAGCTGAAGGCCAAAATGAAGGAGGGCACAAACCCACTATGAAGATGTTCTTTTTTTTTTTTTTTTTTTTGCCTGAAGGTGTTTGTGTTCATCGTAGCTTTGTCCTGCTGCAGAGCTGTTCCTTATGTTGTAGGTGCAGTTGGTGTTCCCAGGCATCCCAGATTGTCTCATAATCCCACTGCTTCTTTCTGAATGACAGTTCATATTGCACATAACATTGTTCTGAAAGTGTGTGTGTGTGTGTGTGTGTGTACACTACCAAACATGAAGTCCTCTACTCTGAAACCCCAAAACCTGTATGAGGTTCAAGCTCTTTTTGTGTGCATGAAGTCAAACCTCAGTTTGGTTCTTGATGGAAAACCTGCACTAAAATTTTATGTCAACTTATGTCACAAACCACAGCTTGTGCACAGGCTCAATGTGACTTGATTCCTAGCTTTTGCCTGAAGTTCCTTCAGGCTCTGAAATTCAAGGGTTGCATGCTCAAATAAAATAAAACAGACTTCCCATGAACCACAGTGAACTCAAGCCACTTATTTTCAGCCAAACTCACGCTGGGTTGTGTTCAACCCTGAACTTCACTGATTCCAGCTGAGGTAGAACATTTGCTGTAAAACTGTTGTGGGTGTTTATTTTTAGCATCTCTGAAAATCCAGCCATGTGCATAGGTGTTTAGTGAGGGTTTATTTGCCACCTGAGCTAGAAAGTATTTCTTGTTGGGGGGAAAAAAGGTAAAACATGAATGTGAAGAGGAGAGTGTTTGTACCATTCTGAAGCAGAAAATCTCTATGCACCTTTCTGCTCTCTCTGAACATTGCAGTCTGAATTTCTACTTAACAGGAAAGAGAAGCACTTGTGGAAGAGCACATTTGTGACAGGCACACACAGTGACAAACTTTTAAAAAATACATGTCTCTAATCTTCTAAGCAGCTGTTTAAAAGTAGATACATGTCAAAAATTACCCCAGTGATGTCAGCTCAGCCTTTTGCATTTTTCACTACCTGTCCCTGGGCAAATTCCGATCCATTGCCCCGCACAATCAAACGCCTTCCCTCTACAAATGAAAGCAGTTAAACAAAATGAGAGCTTGAATTAAAAAAGTTCATAAATTAGCTATGAAGTTTTGTAAACATGTTTGCTGTTTTTTCTTTTTCTTTATTTTTTTCTTTTTCTTTCTTTTTTTTTTTTTTTAGATTTAATTGCAGCTCTAAATGTTTAATTTGGAAACTTCGGCAGCAGCTATGGTGAAGGACTCAGATGGGGCTGCAGCAGCACAGTCTCCTGTCTGTCAAATGGACAGTGTTCCCACAAAGAGCAACCCAGATTCCCCAAAAGACATCTATGTCAAATTGATGATGAGCTTGGCTGGCATCTTAGAAAGATCTTGAGATGACAAGATTAACCCTCAAATACCCTGGGAGGCAAAGGGCATGCCATTTGAAAAGAGGGGCACACGCAGGACTTGGTGGATGGAAAAAGCTGCCAGGCTCAGCTAAATGCAAGTCTCCTATCACAAATGGTAGATTCAAAATTGGTGGAGGTTCTGCAGACTATTGAGTGGGGATTTTGTTGGGAGGTATTGGGGTTTTAGGATGTATCTGCTATGAAAATGATTGCTGTGGAATGTTTCATGGAAATCACAGACTGCAACATTTTTTGGTGTGGCCGTTTGAATTAGATTCTTTCCTCAGATATAAAAAAAAAATTCAGAACAGAGAAACTTATAAGTGAAAGCTCTGAGTGGAGAGGTGAACATTCTAGGGATAGGCCATATAATGGCAGCAACTGATAAGTTAATATAATTTCATTGGAACATCAAGAGGTTTATGTCTGGAAGCACAGCTTGGACCTTCCCCTTGCTGCTTCTGCTGCTTCTCCTGTGCCTGCTGCTGTCTTCCCCTGCCACTGTTTTGGCTGCTGCTGCTTTTGCTGTGTCACCACTGCTTGACCCCTTCCCCATCTTTCTTCAGGTTATTATGTTCCTGTAGTAGTTATATTCTCCCTATACTGTTTAGTTTAAACTACAAGAAAAACAATTTCTCTTTTTTTTCCTGACTTCACAAAAAAAAAATCTGTATTGCAGCGAGTTTATTCTACAGAGGAAAGGATCTGCCCTAGCCCAGTACATTTGGGCAATATGCTGGTTGGTCATGAGCATCTCCTTGCTTTTGCCCCTAACTGGATCAGTCCTTTATAGCAGGCACTTGGTGCTACTGTGATGCTATCAGACACTAATGAACCACCTTAAAAATTCAGTGGTAGATTCTTGATGTTTCCCCAGAGGAGAAAAATAAACAAACATGGAAGACAGAAAATTGCCCTGATAGCAAAGGCTGTTTTTAGTCTGTGTGTTAACTGCTGCTACTATAGTATCAACAATGTCACTCCTAGAATGTAAAGAAATGGTTCCTCCACTGGTGTGTACTGGTGGGTCTCTGCTGCAGTCAGTGGAGCAAGATTTATTTACACCAGAGGAAGAGCTGACCTTCGTGAATTGTAAACAGTCCTTGACAGAAATATGCACCTGTGGCCTTGTCAGCTCTTGAAGGTTTTGTCACCGTTGGTCTAGTGGTAAATGTATTGGCAAACTTCCTCTAGCAAAGGCAGCAAAAATTTGTCCTTCCTGGCCTTGTATTTCAGCATCTCGTTTTGCAGTAAGAAACCTAAAGAACCATCTGACCACACATGAAGGTTGCTGTTAGGATCATGTCCACAGCATAGTAGTGCTGTTTCTTGTTGCTGTAGTTGTGAGTGGCTGTTTTCTTGGCAAAGCTGTGCATTGCACTTGATGTGATGTGTATTATACCAGCACCACTAGAAGAGAATTGACTGTCTCAGTGAATTCAGCTTTATTCTCAAGGCATGCACAGGTTTCTAAAGCTGTGGGAAAAAAAAATCCTTGCATTCTGGTCATAAATGGTTAATCTCTCTCTTTTAAATGACTGATGTAAGGATTTTGGCTTTTCTCTCATGAAATGCATAGGTCTCAGTCTGAAAATTGCCTTTTGAACTCAAATGTGTAGCGTGTGCAAGTCTAACTTTGCTGATGGTGTTACGAGAGCATCAGACACCACACTGTGCTTTCCCCCACCTCTTGGGAATTAACCAAAAGTTGTTCAAAATGTTATGAGGGGTCAAAATAGATCCTTAACAGTGGATAAACACTAAGAGTCTTTTATTCCTAAAAATGAGCACTAAATTGTCTAGAAATAGTTGATGAAAATGGAAAAAAAAAAAAGTATTTAATATCTGTTTGGTGGAAGCTGATGGACCTCAAGGCACTTTATTAACAATTAAGGAACACAGCTCCCACACAGTGTTGTGATTGATATGAGTTGTCTCCATGTGCAGATGTGAAATACTAATGGAGGCTTCAGCAGAAGAGTTAGGACTCTTTTGGGATTTGCTTCAGACTGGTGAGAAGCTGAAGGTAGCAGTAAGTTGCAAGGGCTGTTGCATTTTCTCACCTGCTCTATATCCTTATCTAAGGGATGAGACTTTTATCAAAGAGAATTGAGAGGAAATGGACTCCAAAAGTATTGGCTTTTATGAAAAAATGCATCTGGTGAAATTTGAGGACATCTGAAGGCCAGGTGGGAATTCCTAAAAGTTTAATTTGGAGATGCAGGCTGAGGTCAGACTTTAACAGAACTTTAAACTGTAAGCTGAGATGGTAAATGCAGCTGAAGAGCTGGGAATGGCTCTATGCAGCCTTCAGAGAGCCCTACTTACAGTGTAGATGATGCCCAGGAGAATCATGGCCATGACTGAGACCCAGGGGATGAATAGAAGCCATTTAAGATAAATGCTTCCTATCAGTTTGTTCACTGGGATCATAAATATCAGTGACCAGCCTATTAGCCTTTGCTCTGGCTCTGTGAGAGGACATCCCCCACCTTTGCTTTTGTCTGTCATTAATATCTCAAAGTTCTGAACTGGCACAGACCACAGTGGTTTACAGCAAGCAAATTAGATCAATTAATTTCCAAACCAAACCTAATGGGCATTTTAGTAGAGGATTTAATGTCTCATTTACTCTCTGTAGCGATCTTGTTAAATGCCAATTAAGTATCTAAATATTTCTTACAACCTTAATGAATTACAGTAGAATAAGTAATAAATGGTCACTAACTTTTGCTAACATGCTGAAGTCGGCTGTTAACTTTAGGAAGTGGAAGTTTTGTTTTTCTAACACACTTGTTTGTGCCAACAAAAAAAAAATAAATATATATTTCTAAGAACTGGATCACCTTAAAGTAACATCACACCTGGCAGAATATGGACTGGTGTTGTCTGGTAGGACAATGTCAACAAGGAAAAGCTGAGATTGCCCTTAAGCTTATATATCACAGAATCATAGAATGGTAAGGTTGGAAGGGACCTCAAAGATCATCTAGTTCCAACCCCCTGCCATAGGCAGGGACACCTCCCACTAGCACAGGTCACTCAAGGCCTCCTCCAACCTGGCCTTGAATACCTCCAGGGAGGGAGTAGCCACAACCTCCCTGGGCAACCTGTGCCAGTGTCTCACCACCCTCACTGCAAACAACTTCTTCCTAACATCCAGTCTAAATCTCCCCTCTACCAGTTCAAACCCATTGCCCCTTTTCCTGTCATTGCAAGACCTTTTCAATAGTCCCTCCCCAGCCTTCTTGTAGGCCCCCTTCAGATACTGGAAGGCTACTCTAAGGTCTCCTGGAAGCCTTCTCTTCTCCAGGCTGCAGAACCCCAACTCTCTCAACCTGTCCTCATATCTGAGTAAGTTTATCTCATTTTTGCTCCTAAATTGTGCAAATACTTTTGTTCATTCCAATCAGTTGCTGATATAATTAACACTGTTCTCAGATGCAGTTATACAGATAAACTGAAAACTTGGTCCCACATTTCTTCAAACTGTTGGAAAAAGTCATGTGGGACTTAAGAGTGCAGTACCACAGATCTTCTTCTGCAGGTGTACTTGGTGTCACAGAATCACAGAATGTTAGGGACAGGAAAAGATCACCGTGTCCTCCAAGAACATCTCTGATTCTCTCAGTAATTTCCTTGTATTTGCAGTGAACCACAACAGAATATATATGAGCATGCAGGCACAAATAAAATGCTTGCAGGTGATTTCTCCTCCCTCTTCCCCACCCTCCCCTTTGTATTTGGGCTTCACCCTTTCCTTCTGTTATTTGTGCAACGTATGCAAACATCAAGGAGGTGATTTTTTAATCATTTCTTTCTGTTACCTTCAAAGAGGAAGACATCTTTTTGCAGGCACTGGAACAGGCTGCCTAGGGAGGTGGTGGAGTCACCATCCCTGGGAGTGTTCAAGCACCCTATGGGCATGGCACTCTAGGACATGGTTTAATGACCATGGTGGTGCTGGGTCAGTGGTTGGACTCAATCTTAGAGGGTTTTTTTCAGACAAGATGATTCTATGGTTCTATGGCTTCTATGTTAAGATAATAGGTGCATAAAACCACATAATCACCCAAACAGGGTCAGGTGGGGTGGTACAAAGGACAGGATTTTCACATGCCTGTGAATGACCCATGGAATTAAATATCACCTGCAGTTTCCACACTGATGTGCTGCTGTGGTGTTTTGGACCTATTACAAATGGGTGCCTTTGCAGTGAAAGATATTTTGTTCTTCTGAGACTATACCAACTCTTGGTCCTACTGAAGAAGTGAGCATGAATAAATTAACTCCTAACAGTGCACTCTTTAAAGCTTCCTGCAGTGATTTGGCACTCCACAGGTACCATGCAAGAGCAACCTCAGTTTTCTGCAGGATGATGTGTTGCAGTTGGAATTGGGTTTCTTAAGAGTGCTCCAGCACCTGAACTCAGTGCATGAGTTTCCCAGTCTGTGTTGAGCTGTTGGAGTGACGGAGCTGTGCCAGGCAATGAGCTTTCTTCCAGGCACCCCTGCAGGTTGGTGTTCCTATCTGAGTGCTGTTAAGAAAACCTGACTTGTAAGGGGTTTTTCTTGTTCTGTTTTTGGACTTAATTTTAACCAGTCTCTCATGCTGTATGGGTTTGTTAAGAAGAGTATTTGTTAAGAGGAGATCTAGGGAGGTTCTCCTTCTCCTCTATTTTGTCCCATTGAGGTGTATCTGGAGTACTGGGTCCTGTTCTGAGCTCCCTCATTCAAGAGAGACAGGGAACTACTGGAAAGAGTCCAGCAAAAGTTACAAAGATGCTGAGGGCACTAGACCCTCTTTGAGGAGGAAAGACTGAGACACATGAAGCTGTTTGGCCTGGAGAAGAGCTGCCTGAGAAAAGATCTGCTCAGTGTTGACAGGATAAGGGGCAGTGGGCACAAACCAGAACACAAGAAGTTCCACTTAAATATCAGGACAAACTTCTTTGTTGTGAAGGGTATTAGTGCACTGGAGCAGGTTACCCAGAGGGATTGTGGAGTGTCTTTCTCTGAACAGATTCCAAACCCACCTGGACAATGTGATCCCAGGCATCCTACTGTGAGTGACCCTGCTTTACCAGGAGGGTTGGACTAGGTGAGACCCCTTCTTTAACTTCTCCATTTTGTCATTCTCCCTTATAGAGAATACAAAGGTATTTCAGAATCCGCTCTCTTTTTTTTTTTTTTCCTCCTCCATATTTATGTCAGCAATTAGTTTATTCTTAAAAGAAAAGAGGAAAATAGGAAAAGCAGCACATAAGCACTCAAACTGTGCAGTTCCCTAAGTGCTTTTTTCCAATTTATGAAACAAACAAAACAACAACAACAACAAAAAATACCCTCCAAGTTAAACTAATATGAAACAGCCCCAGCATTTGAACTTGTCGCACGAAGCTGGTTTAAATTTTAATGTGAGCTCTGGAGTAGATTTGTGTAAGGCAAGGTAAAGCAAGTCCCATGAAATATTGATTCTGTACATTTTCTTATGAATTTTTATACTCCAATTTAGTAAATTTTTCATCTCGCCTGCACTTAGAGGTTGCCTATAAAGTCGTTACTACCAATTGTATTAACCGTTGTAAATAAATCATCTTGGTTTGGGCTATTTGTATGAACATGGGCCGTCAGGACCTGGGTTTGTTTGAGCTGTGGCATGTCGTGGCCTCAGTCTGAAAGGGCTAAAAAGGGATTATCAAAATTTAAAATCTGTCATGGCACTGTGGCAGGGATGGAAAACCCTTGAGTGTCTGTCAGAGGCAGGCATCTTCCTTTTCTTTTCCCACCTGGGTCAGGTAAAGCAACATGGAGGACTCTCCAATGCAAAAGTTCTTTGCTCTTTCACATCAGAAGAAAATGGTGAGGGGATAACATAACACTCTGCAGCTCTTATCATACAATGGTTTGGGTTGGAAGGGACCTTTCAAAAATCATCTAATCCAACCTTCCTGCACTCAGCAGGGACATCTTCAACTGGATCAGGTTGGTCAGAGCCACATCCAACCTGACCTGGGAAGTTTCCAGGAACAGAGCACCTGCCACCTCTATGGGCAATGTGGGCCACCACCCTAATATAGCTGCAGATCAGTCTAACTGAAGATACAAGTGAAAACCATCAAGGTTTGCACAGCACTAGGTGCATCCTGACTTTGCCACCTGAAATGAAACATTGGAACACCTGATTTAAG
The DNA here is from genome assembly GCA_013396675.1 of Eubucco bourcierii. Lineage (NCBI taxonomy): Eukaryota > Metazoa > Chordata > Aves > Piciformes > Ramphastidae > Eubucco > Eubucco bourcierii. The sequence continues at coordinate 353,298 of VWZE01009690.1, forward strand.
GGAGATCCATAAGGAAAGATTTTACATTTGGTAGCTTCAGGCATCTCGATCTCATCTCTCTATACCTAAAGCTGAAATTAATATCCTCTGTCAAACCTAGCTTAGATGTTCACACTGCCTTTTCATCTCTAATTATAACATATTAAGTGGGTAGGCAGGCAAGATTCTGTGCTGCCACTTTGTGTCTCCATTAAGCACAGTGAAATGTAGATTTTTCTGATGCTTTTCTTTTAAAAAGTATTTCAAAATTACTTTGGAAGTGTTACATAACATTGAGTTGAACAAGCTTAAGGAGACTCTTAAACACCAAGTGTGTTGGATTAGATGATCCCTAGAGCTCCCTTCCAATCCCCACCATACTGGGAGAGAATACAAAGGTGTTTAGGAATCTCTCTACCTTTCTCTTTCTCCTCCCAGTTTATGTCAGTGATTAGTTTATTCTCTGAGGTACACTACTGATACCTTTGGCTGCTTAACTATTAATAGAAGCACAGCACAAGAAAGACTCAAGGGGTTTAAAATCTTTATTAACCTTGAACTAATTTCTAGATTTATTTTTTTTGNGTCTTTAATTTCCATTGTCTGTAAAGGCTCTGACTCAGGAAGTTCCACCAACATGTTCTTATGTTAAGGTTGGTCAGGTCTGACTTCTATGCGTTTTTAATATTGTGTAGTTCTTTGGGTCATAAATGGCAGCAGTTATTTGAGGAGGAACTGACTTGAGGGAAGTTTTTGTATGATCTTATACCTTGTAGTCTTGAATGATGCTTAATTAAGTCCTTAAAAGCTAGAGTCCAAACCCCAGTGTTGTTCTGAAGCTGGATGACATCAATGTGGCTCTCTGTGGTTGATGTCTAAACAAGAACAGATGTTTTTTTTCCCCAATTCCAGTTAATGGTAATTAAACTCTAATTTATTATTTTACTCAGAATAAGTCTCCATTAAATTTCTGGGTTTGTAAATATCCTGAAACAATGCGTTTTTGAGGCACTGTCAGGAATAGTTGGGCCATTGTGAAATAAGCCTAATGGTAACTTGACAACAAAGCGTACCAGGTGCCCTTTCCCTGATTCTCTGATATTTGTATATAGTTTTGCAATCACTTTTTATTTCACCAGCCCATAAATAAAGACTGTAAGTTTATCTTCACAATATCCTTAAGCATAACTTGTTTCAGAAAATGATCCTGCTAATCAAACAATTCTTTAAGCATTTGGAGATGACAGCAAGACCATTCACAAGCCGAGGGAAATCCACTCATCACCTTGAAATAACACTGGCGTCCTCCTTCCTATCCTGGACTATTGCTCACACACCACTTGAGCTCTTATTGTCTGCGTAGTTTACAGGTTTGTTGGATGCATTGAAAGTTCTGCTTTGAATTAGGAATAACAGTAATACGCAAAGAAAAACTCCGCTATCTTTCAAAAGGAGCAGCACCTCGTTAATTAATTGGGGGTGGGTTTTTTTGTTTGTTTCTTTGGTTTTTAGCAATAATCACCTGGTCTTCAGCTCGCTTTGCCCCGCGCCGCCGAAGCTGACCTTTCAGCTGTCTGCGTGTTTTAAGTGTTTGTGTAAACAGCAAAGGGTGCCGCTAATTGCACAGCCTTCCTCTCATTCAGCCTAGCCGCGTCCGGCCGGCTCCGATGGCAAACCCGATAGGAGAAGCCGCTGGGAGACAGGAAGGAGCTTACCGAAAGGGAAAACGGAGGGAGGGAGGGAGACAGACACGCGGGAGTGTGCCTGGAGAGAAGCAAAAGTGAAATGGAGCAGAACGTGCAAGTAGCATCCAGCCCTGGGACCTCAGGGATGAGTGTAATCACAGAACTGGGTTCAGCAGCTGAAACAGGCTGCCAGGAGAGGTTGTGAAGTCTCCTTCTCTGGAGACTTTCAAAACCTACCCGAATGTGTTCCTGTGTGACTTCCCCTATCACAGAAACATCCAGGTTGGTAAAGCCCCTCAGGATCACCAAGTCCAACCTAGAATCCTACTCTACAGGATTCCCCTTAAACCATATTCCTAAACACCACATCCAAAAAGCCCTTAAACACATCCGGGGGTGACTCAACCATCTCCCTGGGCAGCTCATTCCAGTCCCTTACCACTCTCTCTGTGAAAAACCTCCTCAGTCTCAGCTTGAGGCCATTCCCCCTTGTTCTGTCTCCAATCATCTGCGAGAACAGACCAGCAGCAGCCTCACTGCAAGGTCCCTTCAGGTAGTTGTAGACAGCAATAAGGTCTTCCCTCAGCCTCCTCTTCTTCAAACTAACCATCCCCAGCTCCCTCAGTCAGCCCTTGTAAGATTTATTCTCTAGACTGTTCCCTAGCTTTGTTGCCCTCCTCCGGACCTGCTCCAGCACCTCCACATCTCTCTTGTATTGTGATGCCCAAAACTGAACGTCAAAGCTGAGTCCAAGGGAATGATCACATCCTTACTCCTGCTGGCCACAGCATTTTTAATATAGGCCAGGATACCATTGACCTTCTTGGCTGCTTGGGCACGCTGCTAGCTCCTATTCAGCTACCTGCCTATTACAGCCCCCACATCCCCTTCTGCCAGGGAGCTCTCCAGCCACACTGCCCCAAGCCTGGGGTTGTTGTGATCCAAGTGCAGTAAGTATCACACCAAGGATCAGGCCTTGTTGAAACTCATCCCATTAATTTTGGCCCATTGATCTAGCCTATCCAAGTCCCTCTGCAGAACCTTTCTACCCTCATTCAGATCAACACTGCCACCTAACTTGGTGTCATCTGCAAACTTACTGATGAGACTCTCTCTGCCCAAATCGAGGTCATCAATAAAGATGTTAACAAGAAGTGGTCCCAACACAGATCCCTGCAGACCACCACTAGTGGCCCTCTGCCAAGTGCGTTTAACACCACTGACCACCACTCTCTGAGCCCTCCTGTCCAACCAGTGCTGTATCCAGGAGAGAGTGTGTTCAGTCAAGCCATGAGTAGCCAATTTGTCTACAAGAATTTTGTGGGGAACAGTACCAAAGGCTTTTTGAAAGTCTAGGAATACAACATGGACAGCCTTTCCCTCATCCAGTAGCTGGGTTGTCTTGGCATAGGAGATCAGGTTGGTCAGGCAGGACTTGCCACTTATAAATCCATGCTGACTTGGCCTGGTCCTCTGGTTGTTATCTATATGACATGTGGTGGCATTTGAGGTACCCTGCTCCATGACCTTCCCTGGTACCGAGGTCAGGCTGACAGGTCTATAGTTTCCCAAATCTTCCTTTCTGCCCTTCTTGTCGATAGGCATCATATTTGCCCTCCAGTCCATTGGCACCATCCCAGTTAACCAGGACTTCTGGTAGGTGAATGTACTTTGGTAGTGGGGTTGGACTAGGTGATTTTCAAAGGTCCCTTCCAACCCCTGTCATTCCGGATGAACTAATCACAACTCCCCCATTCCCTGTCCCCCTGTGTGGTTGAGAGGGAGTGATGGACAAATCAGGAATGAAATTAAATCTGGGAAGAAGGGAAAGGTGGGTAGAAGAGGTCCTAAAATTTGGGTTTATTTTTTGTCCTACTCTGATTGGATTTGTAATCAATTAAAGTAATTTCCTCAATCTGAGTCTGTTTTGCTCATGATGGTAAGTGGTGAGTGATTTCCCTGTCTTTTTGTTGTATTCTATCTCCCTTGTTCAGCTGAGAAGGAGGAATGGGTGGCTTTGGTGGGCAACTGGCATCAAGCTATGTTCTCCCCACCCCATTGGGTCAAAATAGACCTGGATATGTCTGACCCAATTCCCTTTACTCTCTACCCCCTTCTGACAGGCTTTCTTTGAGCATAATCTGCTAACTATCCATTTGCTAGTTGAAGCTCCTGCCTGTCAAGCTGCCTGAAGACAATTGCTTATGTGTCAATATTAGTGATGCCAATGACACAAACATTGTGATTCTGGGGTGTTCTGTTTTGAACTTACCAGGTTTGTATCACCAACAGGTTTGATCCTAACAGTTCTCACTCAATACCAGGGCTTGGTTTTGTGTTGTGTTGCCCAATCTGCACCATGAGATGGACAGCTTATGGATTAAGGACTGATTCAGATATTTTATCCCAACTCACAGCCACTCACTGAAACTTAGTGTAGTTAAACTCAGCAACCCTCCCTGTGATGGTTTGGGAGTTCCCTGGCCCCCCCACACTTTGTGAAATCACCCAGACTAGATTCAGGCAGCTGGAAGTTAAGAGATGAAGCTCTATTTACAGCTCAGCACAATGTGCAAGTAGAGATATACACAATAGACAGGAATAGTTAAAGACATATACAAGTTAAAGGTAATACAGAAACACAACTCCCCTCCCAGAAATCAGAGTCCCCAGGAGGGGCTCCCAACCACCCTTCCACCTTCTCCCCACCCCTATACTTTGCCCCAAGGTATACCTTATGTGCAAGGTGAGTTTGGAGGATGGGCCAGGGAGGTTAGAAGGAAAGTGATTAGTTAGGTTACTCAGCAGAGAAGAGAAGGCAGGAAGCTAGACTGCCCCAGAGTGTCTGTACCTGAGTGTCTTACCTTTGTTTTGTATTCTTTTCTTATAAATCTCCACAAGCCTATGAGTGAAGTAGATATCACCATTGTTTTTTCTTCTCAGCTTGTAATATTTTTTCCATTAAAATATTCCAATTAGCCTCAAACCAGCACAACCCCACACAGTATCACTGATAGTACTTGTGTTGCTGTCACTGAGCTGCAGAGGAGGTATTTGTACCTCTTCAGGTACAGGTCTCCCTACTCTGAAACCTGCCATTTCTGTACCCTGCACTGTGTGCCTTTTTAACTTTGTGATCTTAGTTGGAGGGAGCAGGGCTTGGTTTGAGCTGCTTTTTTCTCAATGGACACTTTTTTTTTTTTTAAATTTTTTTTTTTTTTGATGATGAAAAGACCATCACTGAAGAAAGGAAGAAAGTAAGAAAGTGATATCACTAGTAAACCTTCATGTTATCAGACATTGCAACAGGCTGCCCAGGGAGGTGGCTGAGTCTCCCTTAGTGGAGGTGTTTAAAAGATGCAAAGATGTGGTGATGAGGGGCATGGTTTAGCATCAGATGTGATGGAGTTAGAAATGGTTGAGATCAATGATCTCAAAGGTCTTTTCCAAACAAAATAGTTCTATGATTCTGCTTTGCAGTTGTGTTTCCTTGATTAGGGAAATTAGGGCTGTATTCCTGTTATCGATATCTTAATTCATTGTCCTGGAACTTCAGCTTTTAAAACAGCTTCTCATGTGAGTGAGAAGCATGCTCACTTGTGGTTCTCTAGCACTGGCTACAAGGCCCACCCACTCCTGTGGTGGGAAGCATCTGCCTTTCCTCATGTATGGTATCAGAACTGGAAATGAAAATAAATTACAGAAGAAAACCACAGCAAAGCCCCACTTAGCTTTTCCTTTGTGTATTTATTTTTACAACCCTGATTAGTGCTGGCTGCTTTAGATTCCCATGCTACTCAGCTTCATCATAGATAGAATACTGGGAGGATGGTTATGGTGTTTCCGTGGTTTGGGGTGGGTGGCAGCCTTGTCTGGAGCTAGGGCTTTTGGAGAATCTCAGATGTGCCTCTCTCACTACAAAATTATTGATTCATTTGTTTTCAAAGACGTGAGTAAAGTCCTGCTGTGGTTGGAACTGACAAAGTGTAACTTCATCAGTTACATTTGAAAGCCTTTTGAGGGCAGGTAGAAACCAGTATTACATCAAGTTTGGACATTTTTACCTTAGCATATATGGCAAAGGCCACATATGTAGGGTTTTAAAAGTCATTTGGTCATAATAGTGTTCTTAACCTACAATCTTTCTTTATAATATCTTCTAAATGTATCATTTCCAGATACTGTATGCAAACAACTAAGATGTTGGCATAGGAAATTAATCTGCAAGTAAAGCATTGGAGAAGGGAAGATAGTTGAAAGCAGGAGAAAAATCGTGCATATATTCATCTGAATGTTTTATATTGGACATAAAAGGTTGTCTTTTGGGCTGTGATGTCACCTGATGTCATAGCACAAAATTGCTCTCATTATAGATGAAGCTGAGAAGTCTCTGCTCACATAGGGACCTGTTGTTCAGACATCAGCTAACTCTGCTTTCCAACGCTTACCTGTGGCTGAATGCTGTTAGTATTGTGGTGTTTTTATCATCTGGGGAAGTAAAAGCTCAGAAAACTGCTTGTTGTGGTAGAAAAACAATTAATTTTTAACAGTACTTTCCTTCAGGAGGTACAAATGGAAGCTAATGGCTGCTTTGTGTGTCAAAGAGAAATAATGAATATATCCAGATAGAACCTCAGGAAAGCTTCAGTTTTGGTATGTATCTGCTAATGTGCCGAGTGTCCTTAGCTCCTCGTAACTCACTCTGAAAAGACTTGAACGTCAGGTGCTAGAAAGTTCAGCAGAGAGCAAGGTCAGACCCAGGGACCTAAGGTTTTCAGAGAGAGGAGCAAATGAAGTTCACCCTTCAACCCCCTACTCAGAGAATCTGCCACTCCTCAGAACCTGTTTTAGCTGTAGTTCCTCGAAGCCTGCCAAACGGAAAGCAGAAACATTTCAGTATCTATTTCTGCTGGAAGCAGGCAGCGTCAAGAAATGCAGTTTTGTTAGATGACCACATTAGCCTTGAACTTTTCAGACAAATCTAAATGAAGAGGAAGAGTTTATGCTGGCTTCCAGAAACTGATGGGAGCCCTGTGGGGCGTAGGTTCAGATTTTTAAATGCTCACATCAAATCAGATAATGGTGTCCACCCCCTCACAAGCTCAACGGGTGGAGAAGAACATACCAATAAGCACATGCAATCCTTCAGAGTTCATTATACAGCAAGTGTGTTTCAAAGGACCTTGAGAGCATGTTTCCAAGGGAGGGGTGAAGTCGATGCTTGGATGGGAGAAGCCAATTGAAATCAATGGGAATTGATTTAGAGTCCGGGGGCACTGTGTTAAAATCTCCAGTCTAACGATATAGCTTCATGAATATTAACAGGAGCTGGATCAATACACAGCTGATTTTCAGATGTGCAGCTGGCTCCTTCTCGTCTGTACATTAAAGAAATGGCAAATCTTGCTTTAGATGAGACTGAGAATTTAAAAAAAAAAAAAAAAACCAAAAAAACCACAAAAAAACAAAACCACCCCAAACCTGACTTGTGCCTTTAGATCCCTTTCTCTGGGATGGTTTGATAATGTTTGTGATATTTCCCTGCTTTTAAAGTCACATTTATCTCTGGTGTCTGTTTCAAGGATTTCATCTAAATAATAAAGCAAAGCAGACTGCTTTGGGGGCACTAAGGGGGATTTTTCACATACTTGCAAAGCCCAGGTTTTGGGGCTTTCAGCCCTCCTCGCTTCCCACCTGCCAGCAGAGGTTGCCCCTCTCTTAGGGAAGGGAGCAGCTTTGTTCATGCTTTATCTTGTGCTTCCCAGAAAGTCACAGAGTGCTGCAAACTGGTCTGTGGTCTAATCTCTTGCAGGCCTGCCTCCAGATGTATAATCTGCTAGCCTGAAAGCCCAAATAACTGACACTTGTCTGCTTGGAAGAGCTCTTTGAGGTTCAAAGGCAGAAACCCATGTTGCTGCTGCTGCTGCTGCTGCTGCTCTGTGTGCAATACACCAGCCCAGCTTTTGCAGTCCCAGATGCTGCCTGAGTTGTGTAAGTGAAATTGGAAATCCCAAAACAAAACAAAAAAGCCCAAACCCACTAACCAACCAACCAAAAAAATTTAACACCCTTCACCAAAAAAAACCAAAAAACAAACCCCCAAAAATACACAAACTAACAACAACAACAACAAAAAATAACCCACTCAAAAAAAAAAAAAAAAAACCACTAGCCTTCCAGTATCTGAAGGGGGCCTACAGGAAGGCTGGGGAGGGATTATTTACAAGGTCCTGCAACAACAGGACAAGGGGCAATGGGTTTGAACTGGTAGAGGGGAGATTTAGACTGGATGTTAGGAGGAAGTTCTTTACAGTGAGGGTGGTGAGACACTGGCACAGGTTGCCCAGGGAGGTTGTGGCTGCTCCCTCCCTGGAGGTGTTCAAGGCCAGGTTGGATGAGGCCTTGAGTGAGCTGTACTAGTGGGAGGTGTCCCTGCCTATGGCAGGGGGTTGGAACTAGATGATCTTCGAGGTCCCTTCCAATCTTACCATTCTATGATTCTATGAAAAAAAATCAACCAAAAAATACTCAAACAAAAATCTTCCTCTGAAGAGAAGGATTTTTATTTAGTTCTAACAACCCTGAGTTTGCTGCATTTTCTTCATTTTCAGGAGTGTCTTCCCTGGGACAGCCTGTCTCAGCTGAGCAGGTCTCGTGAGGCAGCACCAGCTTCTGAGAGTGCAGCATCAGCACTTCTTGTTCCTTGGGCATTGCCAGGGCTGTGAGTTCAGCAGTAGATTCAGAGCTCTTTCCAGGGGGATTGTTGGGACTCCCAGTGTGAACAAACCACTTTTTGAGAATTGTGTATTTATGAGAACTGAGTTTTTGAGAATTGAGTATTGTGCTCAGTTTTGGGCATCACAATACAAGAGAGATGTGGAGGTGCTGGAGCGGGTCCAAAGGAGGGCAACAAAGCTGGGGAAGGGTCTGGAGAATAACTCTTATGAGGAGTGACTGAGGGAGCTGGGGGTGGTTAGTGTGAAGAAGAGAAGGCTGTGAGGAGACCACATTGCTGTCTACAACTAGCTGAAGGGACCTTGCAGAGAGGCTACTGCTGGTCTGTTCTCACAGATGATTTGAGACAGAACAATGGGAATGACTTCAAGCTGAGACTGGGGAGGTTTAGATTGGACATTAGGAAAAAGTTTTTCACAGAGAGAGTGGTCAGGGACTGGAATGAGCTGCCCAGGGAGGTGGTTGAGTCACTCACGCTGGATGTGTTTAAGGGTTGTTTGGATGTGGTGTTCAGGATATGGTTTAAGGTGAATCTTGTAGTGTATGGTTACAGGTTGGACTTGGTGATCCTGAAGGGCTTTGCCAATCTGGATGTTTCTGTGACTCTGTGAAATAGGAGTGGAGAAATCCCCCTTCTGTTCAGAGTGGTGTGGGGGAATTCCAGTGCTTTGTTGAAGCCCTTGTGCTCAGTCATAGATAACTACTACCAACTCTGGCTGCAGAGTGTTGTGCAGCCCAAATTGTTTTATAAGGACTGATCAGTTGTCTGCTTGTGCTAACAGAAGACATACTCAGATTGTGCTGCACTTTGTACCAAAACTAGAAAAACACAGGCTGTGGTTTGTAGCATTTACAGCTTTTAAAATCATCTAGAATGGCCTAAATTTTACCTTGCCAAGTGATTGTGGCAGACTGGGTGATTTAGTTTTATTTAAAGCCATGCTAATTAAACCTCATGGATGCTTAAGGAGTTTTGAAAATCACTCTGTAATGTGATGAAGGTGTTTTAGGTGCCTGTTGCACAGTGCTTCTGAGGTTGTCACGTCTCAGATGGACCTCTAAATAGTGGAACTGAAGCACCTCAGGGTTTCACCCAAGGTCTCTGAAGAGAATGGGAGGTAACAGGCAGTGAGTTGTTGTAGTAGCTTAAATTTGGCCTGAATCAGGTTTCTGAACAGATTGCAAAATACTTACAGAAAGCTGAGTATGTCTTATGACTTACAGATTTAGCGCTATCCCCTGTGGTAACTTCAGGTAGTATCTCTCAAACAATGTATCAGAGGATTGTTGAAAATATGCTTGCTTTATTCCAGTTTTATCACTGTGAGAGGTGATAAAAATGTACACAAATGTAAAAGACATGCATGGTATCTCTGGCATCAGACACCAGAGCAAGTTACTGGAGTTCAACAGTTCAGCACTGTGCATGCTAGGGGTTGTCTGATGTACGTCAAGTCTGCTGGTGCTCAGCCCAGAGAAGAAAAAGCTCTGGGGAGACCTGATTGTGGCCTTTCAGTACTTAAAGGGGCCTGTAAGAAAGATGGGATAGAGTTTTTAGCACAGCCTGTTGTGACAGGACAAGAGGTTGTAGGTTTAAACTAGAAGAAGGAGATTTAGACTACATAGAAGGTAGAAATACAGTTATCACAGTATCACCAAGGTTGGAAGAGACCTCAAAGATCGTCAAGTCCAAGCCATTACCACAGACCTCAAGACCAGACCATGGCACCAAGTGCCACGTCCAAACCTGCTTTGAACACCTCCGGGGACGCTGACTCCACCACCTCCCTGGGCAGCCCATTCCAGCAGTCAATGACTCTCTCAGGCAAGAACTTTCTCCTCACCTCCAGCCTAAACTTCCCCTGGCACAGCTTGAGACTGTGTCCTCTTGTTCTGGTGCTGCTTGCCTGAGAGAAGAAGGTAACCTCCTCCTGGCTACAACCACCCTTCAGGTAGTTGTAGACAGCAAGAAGGTCTCCCCTGAGCCTCCTCTTCTCCAGGCTAACCAATCCCAGCTCCCTCAGCCTCTCTCCATAGGGCTGTGCTTGAAGCCTCTCCCCAGCCTTGTTGCCCTTCTCTGGACATGTTCAAGCACCTCAATGTCCTTCTTCAATTGAGGTGCCCAGAACTGGACACAGGACTCAAGGTGTGGCCTAACCAGTGCAGAGTGCAGGGGGAGAATGACCTCCCTGCTCCTGCTGGCCACACTATTGCTGATGCACTGAGGGTGGTGATACACTGGCCTGGGTTGCCCAGAGAAGTGGTAGATGCTCCAACTCTGGAATCATACCAGGTGAGGTTGGTTTGGGCTCTGAGCAACCTGCTCTGGTTACAAATGTCATTGCTGAATGCAGAGGTGATTGAACTAGATGACCTTGACAGGTGCTTTCAACCCAAAGCATTCCATTTCAGTGTCTGCCTCCAGCCAAGATTTGCTGTGTCCTCATGCTACTGAACTGTTCCTAGTTCCTCTAAATCAGACTTTATTCCAAAAGTAAGAAAGTTACCCCTGTGCTTGTGCCTCTAAACACATCAATGCCTTCTCATGTTGTGCTTGTCTCACATTTAAGGCAGTGCTGATTTGAGGACAATTTGCTGGTATTGATTATTCACTGAATTCTGCCAAAAAAAAAAAAAAAAAAAAAAAAAAAAAAGGCTTGAAAAATTAGGAACAACACAAAAAAACCCCAATTCCTATAAGTTTTTCAAGGGCCATGTAGCAGTCTTGCAGTGGGTTCCAGAACAGCATTTGAAAAATAAAAATGGGATGGAGAAAGGCAATGGGAACAATATGATACAAAATGGGCTAAACTTTGAGACTTTGTCTTTCTATACATTATTCATTGCAGCTAGTGAAAGGCAACTTGGCTTCTCTTGTGTTTTTGACAGCCAATTGGAAATGGTGAAAATGTTTGTAACTTCTATTGTGTTTTTTTCTAATTAGACAAGGCAAATAGTTTATGAAGAGCAAGGATGGAATTAATCATGGGCTCTTGCTCATCACAGCTGTGCTCTGAATGCCTGACAGAGCCATTTTATGGCACAGAATTCAACATATAGAATAAATGTATGACAAAGGACAAAGTTTTGCAAGCATTTTCAGTGGTGATCATGGTTTTTTTTTTGCAGTCCTGAGGACAAGTGATTACAATTGAACTGAATGGGAACTGAGAGATGCTTTGGAAAGTGAATCCTTGCTGGCGTTTTCAAAGAGGAGCTCTGAATCTGGATTGCAGCCTTTTATGCAATTTAGATATAATTTTCATGTCTAATTTGGTGGCTGTATAAGCATATTGAGTGTTTTCTGCAAGTGGCTGGTTACCTAACATCCAGCTCTCTCTTTGGGTTTGGAAAGATAGAAACCAGGAGACTTCTGAGGATGCTGTTCAAGCCATGTGATTGAAATCTTTCCCATATGTCAACTCTAAGACTGGAAGCTACATTTATAATCTTATGTCAAATGTGTGTAGGTTGTTTTGAGTGATCTGATGTCAGTAGCAGTTGTACTTAATGTTTTTTATTAACTTCAAAATGTGCATTACTATTAACTTTTTAAAGAAATAGTGACTGGTTTATTTATTGCTCTTTGAATTGCTCCAAAGCACTTCTACTGTACTACTTCTATTTTAAAAGCCTTCTCCCAGTTTTACTTCAGTAAAAGCATCCACACTTGAGAATGACTTTACCCTTTGTATTGAAAAAGGCTTGTTTGGAGGTTACAGGTTGCAGCTTGAAGTGGCTTCTCAGTCTTTTACCTGAGGCAGACTTCAGAAGTGATCCACAAGCGTTGTCACTGACAAGAGGGAGTTTATCAGCCTTGTACATATTCATTCTGAATAACTGACCTAAAAGACAGTCAGAAAGCTAATGGCATCCTGGCCTGCAGCAGAATAAGCATGGCCAGCAGATTGAGAGAGATGATTCTGCCCCTCTGCTCTGGTGAGACCTCACATGGTGTACTGCATGCAGCTCTGGGGCACTTAACACAAGAAGGATATGGACCTGATGGAACTGGTCCAGAGGAGGGCCATAAAGATGATCAGAGAACTGGAGCACCTCTACTGTGAACACAGGCCAGGAGAGATGTACAGATTGGAGTGATGGAACTGGTCCAGAGGAGGGCCATAAAGATGATCAGAGAACTGGAGCACCTCTACTGTGAACACAGGCCAGGAGAGATGTACAGATTGGAGAAAAGTAGGCTCCAGGGAGACTTTATAATGACTTTACAGTACCTGAAGGGTACAGGAGCTACAGGGATATAGAATCATAGAATGGTAAGATTGGAAGGGACCTCAAGGATCATCTAGTTCCAACCCCCTGCCATAGGCAGGGACACCTCCCACTAGCACAGGTCACTCAAGGCCTCATCCAACCTGGCCTTGAACACCTCCAGGGAGGGAGCAGCCACAACCTCCCTGGGCAACCTGTGCCAGTGTCTCACCACCCTCACTGCAAACAACTTCTTCCTAACATCCAGTCTAAATCTCCCACTCCTCACTTCCGGTTCAAACCCATTGCCCCTTGTCCTGCCATTGCAAGACCTTGTCAATAGTCCCTCCCCAGCCTTCCTTTAGGCCCCCTTCAGATACTGAAAGGCTGCTCTAAGGTCTCCTCCAAGCCTTCTCTTCTCCAGGCTGTAGAGTCTCAACTCTCTCAACCTGTCCTCATAGCAGAGCTGCTCCAGCCCTCTGATCATCTTCATGGCCTCCTCTGGACCTACTCCATGTCCTTCCTGTGCTGGGGGCTCCAGAACTGCACACAGGACTCCAGGTGGGGTCTGAGGAGAACAGAGCAAAGAGGGAGAATCCCCTCCCTTGCCCTGCTGCCCACACTGCTCTTGCTGCAGCCCAGCACACAGTTGCTGTCTGGGCTGCACTCACACTGCAGGCTCATGTTGAGCTTTTCATCACCCCAGACCCCCAAGTCCTTTTCCTCAGGGCTGCTCTCAGCCGTTCCCCACCCAGCCTGGAACTGTGCTTGGGATTGTGCCTACCCAGGTGCAGGATCTTACACTTGGGTTGCTGGGGAGGAACTGTTTACAAGGACGTGCAGCACTGGGACAAACTAGGGAAGGGTAGATTTAGATTGGACATGAGAGGAAATTTCTTTACAGTGAGGGTGGAGGACCAATGGACTAGGTTGTTCGGGGAAGTGGTGGAGACCCTATCCCTGGAGACATTCACAGTCAAGTTTGTTGGGTCTCTGAGCAACCTGACCTAGCTAGAGATCAGGGGGTTAGAATAGATAACCTTTAAAGGTCCCTTCCAGCCTGATGCATTCTATGATTCTAAGTGCAAATCCTGTCTAGATGGGAAAATCCTATTTACTTACAAGTTCCAGTAGTTATGTCCACACTTTTAAAGGTCTGTTTTAAATCACTTTGAGCCTCACTGCTGATGGACGGAACCATGAATGTAAATGTTAGCTCATGAAATGTCTAGTGTAAAAGGAAGGGTCTAATTCTCTATTGCATCATTATTACATTGCAGTGGTGTCTGTAATATCCACACTGATGTGAAAACTGAATTGAATGGAAATGGGGCTCATTTGGCTCTCAGTGTTAGAACAAAGTGTTCACAGATTTCCATTTTATTTCACAGCGTTCGCATACGGCATGCTGAAACACCTGACTTGTGAACTCCTCTGCCAACTCAGGTTGAAAACACTGAGAGCATTGCAACTACAAGGGTTAGAGTTTCAGAGAGATTAGGTAGGTGTCTGAATATGTAGGTGAAAACAAACCTGTGCTTTTCACATCTTTTCCACTTGTCTCACATCGTGCTGCATGAGCACATTGTGCGTGTTGGCTCTAATACATGTTTGACTACTGATTTTTCAAAGCATCACTTTTCATGGAGTGGAACAGTATTTCTGACTTGATTAATCATAGAATCATAGAATGGTAAGGTTGGAAGGGACCTGAAGGATCATCTAGTTCCAACCCCCTGCCATATGAAGGAACACCTCCCACTAGTACAGGTTACTCAAGGCCTCGTCCAACCTGGCCTTGAACACCTCCAGGGAGGGAGCAGCCACAAATTATTTTTATTATAAAATACAATTATAATTATACAATTTTATTATAAAATACAATTATAAAATACACCTCCAGGGAGGGAGCATCCACAATTATTTCTATTATAAAATACAGTGGTTAGTTTCCTCTTAGGAGACAGATTTCAAACATGGCTGTCTTTTTCAGTGCCTGACATCACTCTGTTTAGCAGCATTTAGGAGATCCTCATCATAACAGATCATTGAAAACAAACCCACTACTCCTTACTGGTATTTGATAGTTTATTCAGTATATAAAATCAAAGTTTTCCTGGCTTCAGAAATGCTCACAGTAGCATATTTTGTGGTCTTCAATAATGAAAAAGAAAAGCAAGAAGAAAAAAAAAGTCAGTTTATGGAAGTGGAGAACATCTGCATCTAAACCACACCAATTAGCTAGAAGACACAAGTGATGCTAACACTCTCAATCTATTTTTGGTCACTGCCTACGTGATCAGGAAAAATCAGAGACTGCAATGGCTTTGCTTAACTCTTCTCACTCCCATTTTTAAGTATTTCTTCTTCTGTTCAGTAGTGGTCTTGGTGGCATTAGGTTAGTGGTTGGGCTTGTTCTTTTGCAACCAAAATGATTCTATCATTTTCTTGCGTTCAGTAGTGAGCGAAGCATGCCTGTGAAGACTTACAAACATGGCTCAAAGACCTGTGGAAGTATGTGGTCACTAGTAAGTTATTTGCTATATTTACTCAGTATTCTGCAGGTTATTGAGTATAACTCACTTCACTTTCCCACATAGAATCCTAGAATGCATTGTGTTGGAAGGTACCATAGAGGCTTGTCTTTGTCCAACAAACACGTACAGAAAGGCCAGGAAAAGATCTATGTATTTACATAAGTCATGTTTGTATGTCTAAACACTGAATATTCACATCTGCTGCTTATTTTTGTGTAGTTTTGACTTCTGTTGTCCTGCTCGATGTTGTCTTTTAAAACTGCAGTGACAATAAGCCAAAAGAAAATGGAAATTTAAATTTCAAAATCATTTGAAGTCTTCTTCAGTGGGGAAAAAATAGCTTAGAGGTCAGTTTCCTAATGCAGTACTCTCCCTTGGGAGCAGTTACATATCTTTGGATTACTGGATAGTTGTTTACACATCTCAGTGACTTCTTTGTTCAGAAATTACTTCTACAGGCAGCCTTTTTTATGTGGGTTTCTTTATTTTCAGTAACTTTGCTATAAGATAATTGTCTTTTTTTTTTTTTTCCAAAATCATTTGTTGAAAAGTCTGT
The DNA here is from genome assembly GCA_013396675.1 of Eubucco bourcierii. Classification (NCBI taxonomy): domain Eukaryota; kingdom Metazoa; phylum Chordata; class Aves; order Piciformes; family Ramphastidae; genus Eubucco; species Eubucco bourcierii. The sequence continues at coordinate 369,002 of VWZE01009690.1, forward strand.
TAGACCATCCTTCAGACTACGGGAATACCTGAATTTCCAGGGCACTGTAATCCTTTAGTTCTCCAACTTTAAAATGATCAAATAGATTTTGCCTTGTGCATAACAAGGCAGAGTGAACATCACAGTACATAACAGACAATCTCATTGATACTGGTCATAAAAACACATCAGTTGGAAGTTGAATTGGGTTCAGAATACATATAACCAGTAGTAATAATTCAGTCAATTGCTGCTAAAGCTAAGTGTGTTGGAAGTTGTTCAAGACTGAGTTTGAGAACTTGTGTGGCTTCTCAGCAATGTGTAGAACACAAGGAGTATCTCAGCTACACTTGTTCTTTTCCTTCCTTCCAGAGCATGTGGTACCTACTACAGCCTTTGAAATGGACACCAATGACCGTTCACAGAATCCCAGAGTGGTGGGATTTGAAAGGAACCTTTAGTTCAGATCATCTAGTTCAACCCCACTTACTAAAGCAGGGTCCCAGAGCAGGATGCCCAGGATCACAATGTCCAGACAGGTTTGGAATCTCTCCAGTAAACAAGACTCCACAATTTCTCTGGGCATTCTGGTCCAGGGTTTCAGCACCCTCAGACCAAGGAAGTTTCTCCTTGTGCTGTGATGGAACGTCCTGGGTTCCAGTTTGTGCCCATTGCCCCTTGTCCTATCATTGGACACCACTGAAAAGAGTCTGGCCTCATACTCATGACCCCTGCCCTTTAGATATTGATAACCATTGATAAGATCCACTCCTTCAAAATGGAGATGAATGTTCCCACGGATTCTGTTGTGTTTCAGACAAAGCCATTAGCAGTGGTGGAGGCTCTGCAGCTGCTTGCTAATCTGCAGTTTGAAACCATAACTAAATCAATTCGAAGCTGATTTACAAATATTTTAGTGATGTTTTAACTCAAAATTTTAGGGTCTGTCAGGTAAAACTGCATGAAATTGATCTTTGTTAATTGAAGTGGGGACATGGGAAAGAAAAAAGGGAAGGGATTGCAGGTACAGCACTAAAATGAAATCCTAATTACTCATGGTAAAAGTGGCAACAAAAGAGGGCACCAGTTCTCCACAGATTCTGGGTTTGGTATATTCCTAGATATCCCTCACTGTAAGTGTGGAGCTCTGATAATGATTATCTTTTTGGGGTGGAGTGAAATCTGTGTTTACCCATATTTGCAATTTCAGTGGAATCCTTCCAGCGCTATTTATGAGACCTTGAATAGGCTCAGAGATAAGGAACAGGAAAGCTCACTGCAGAACAGCAGTAGCCTCTCTTCTAATCTTCCAGACCAGACGTGTCGAGGACATACATAGTTTTGTTGCTGCAGTGGTCTAATAGTTGTGATCTTTTAAAGGGACCATGAAGTTATGTGAAACTGCATGGAATGAGGCAATGTAGACTGGCAAGTTGCTCTTCCTGCACTGAGTGCAGTGGGTTTGCATCATGCTGGATTTGCAGAGACCTCCATATGACTTTCCCAGACTCCTTTCCACAGTCCACTGAAAAGAATGAGAAGATGCCTTCAGGGCTAAGTCATGGTGACTAGGCATAAGTGATGACTGGATAGAAGTCTTGTGGGAGGAAGCTGAGGGAACTGGAGTTGTTTAGCCTGGAGAAAAAGGAGGCTGAGAGGAGACCTCTTTATGGCTCTGTGAAAGGAGGGTGGAGTGAGGTGGGTGTCAGTCTCTGCTCCCGTGTAACAATGATAGGACAAGAGGAAGTGGCCTCAGGTTGCACCAGGGGAGTTTAGATTAGACATTACAAACACCCTCTTCCTCAAAAGGGTTGTCAAGACCTGGAATAGGCTATCCAGGGCATTGAGGGAGTCCCCATCCCTGGAGGAAGTTTTAAGCTGTGTAGATGTGGTACTGGGGGGCATGGTTTAGTGGAGACATGGAAGTGAGGGGTAAACAGTTGAACTTGATGATCATGAATGTCCTACCCAATATGATTCTATGATACTGTGACTTTGTTGAGTTTGAGACTTCGTTCAGGAAGCTCAGGATATTTTGTTCTGTGCTGGTGAGCAGTGAGTCTCATATTACCTCAAAAATCTGTCATTTTGGTTGGCAAAAGCTGCAGATCATGACTAGTCCCAGTCGGTGGAAGAAACGAAGAATCAGGAAAAAAAATAGCCTTTTATCTATGCTGATAGTTCAAGATTCATGGATATTTTGGTCTTTATATTTTGTGTATGTTGGCTGTTTATCTTCCCTTGGGAAAGCAGATGGATAGGTTTGTGCAACACTGGAAAATGTGATTGCAGCATGAGTAGCTTGCTTCAGCTGCCCTAGGTTTAAATACAGGGAGCTGGTAGCTCTGGCATCAATCTCTAGAGGGCTCAAGTAGACCTGTTATGGTCACTCACTGGCCACAGGTAGAGCTGAATCCTTGAAACATTCAAATTCTGCTGTCAACTGGACGTCCTGGAAACTAAGCAGTGGGAGTGTGAGTGGTTTGCTGCTCAAATGGCCATTAAATGCAGTTCTTTGCTTCTATCAAGTACAATCTTGTCACAGCTATTTCTTAGTTTCTTCGTTTGAGCTTTGAATTCATTGGGAGTGTATTTTCTAAAGGTGCTCAATAGGTAATCCAACAAGAGGAAAAAGTCCCATACATACTGGTCATTCCAGCTGCAAATACAAATGACAGAAAAAAAATTCTCTCAGTACTTTTTTGTGTTGTCGTTTTGACATGGTGTTATTTAGATTCCAGGCACTTTCAGCATTCCCGATTCCCTGAAATTAAGAAAAATACTGTGTGCAGTTCTGGAGCCCCCAGCACAGGAAGGACGTGGAACTGTTGGAGAGGGTCCAGAGGAGGGCCACGAAGATGCTCAGAGGGCTGCAGCAGCTCTGCTATGAGGACAGACTGAGAGAGTTGGAGTTCTGCAGCCTGGAGAAGAGAAGGCTTCCAGGAGACCTTAGAGTAGCCTTCCAGTATCTGAAGGGGGTTACAGGAAGGCTGGGGAGGGATTATTGACAAGGTCTTGCAATGGCAGGACAAGGGGCAATGGGTTTGAACTGGCAGAGGGGAGATTTAGACTGGATGTTAGGAGGAAGTTCTTTCCAGTGAGGGTGGTGAGACACTGGCACAGGTTACCCACGGAGGTTGTGGCTGCTCCCTCCCTGGAGGTGTTCAAGGCCAGGTTGGAGGAGGCCTTGAGTGACCTGTACTAGTGGGAGGTGTCCCTGCCTATGGCAGGGGGTTGGAACTAGATGATCCTTGAGATCCCTTCCAACCTTACCATTCTATGATTCTATGTTTATCCTATATCTTTCTGTGTTTCTTATTCCAGTGCCTTTGGTGACCAGCAGACTATTTGTATTAGACTCAGCATGTTGGGGTAATTGAAGTCAAGCCAACAATGTTGCTTAAGCACCAGTGGAAACACTGAAATCTTCTGGATTAAATTCTAAATTTAGGTCTGGCATAGCTAGATATCAAATGGTTCATTATGGTTGATCTCTCTCACGTACCTATCACAACTTCTTTCAAAATGTAAAACAGCCTGAGGCTTTCCCCATGTAAAAAGTGGATCCTGCCTTTCCCAGATGTGAATGGCTGATTCCAGAGAGGTTTGCCAGTGTTTGGTTCCTCTTAAATGCTTGCTATTTCTGTACAATTCCCTGAAGTGTGTGATGGTTTATTCGATTTCATTAACATTTGGAAAGGATTTGAGGAATTGTATGGTTTGGTCACTACAGTAAAAAGATAATAATGCTCCTGGGAGCAGCTGAATGTGGAAATTGCATGTGAGAAACTGTGTGTCCATCCTTGGAGGCTGTAACAGCTTTTCTCTATGGTGTGCTATAAAGTTTTAACTGCTCTAATCAGCGAGGGCCATCACTACCACTCATGTCAGAGGAATGGCTCTCTTATATGATAACATCTGAAGGCAGTTCCCATTGATGGCCATGCCTATATATCATTTTCTAAGCATGAGGCCATGCTCAAGTCCAAACTTGTTGCATATTGAAATGATTTGGAGGGCAGGCCACCAGGAGAGGACTAGCTGGGGTCTGGCACTGGGTAAGAGAAGATTATATTCTGGTTACTTCTTTCCTCAAGCACATCTATATCCCAGTCAGTTATAAAGTAATTTTCTTTACCCAGACCTCTCTTTTACCAGCTACCTACTGCCATGCAGAGGTGTCACACTGTCAAAGCTGACAGGTTACCTGGCTTGCTTTCTTAAAAGAAATTTCCTTAATGGGAAGGCAGCAGGAGAATGGAGACAGCTGAGCTGTACTAATCTACTTGCTGGCAATGACAGACCACAGTCAGTGTTGCTCTTCATTGAGTGCTTTAAGCCTCAGTCCATGTAAGCTAGCTGATAAGTGTTGATATGACTCCTGTATTTCAACAGCATGTTACAAAGGTGTCTGTGGAGTCTTGCAAGTTGCTTCAGTGGATTTGGCAGGGATATGAAAGGACTTGTGGGATGTGGCACAGTTAAATGGGTATTGCTTGGTATTTTAGATAGGCTTTTGCAAGACTTCAGAAGAGGTTGCAGTGATTCCTGTGTCTTAACTTGCTGCCAATGGTCTGCCCTGGAGACCCTGCAGTGTTACTTGCAGCCATGGTAAATTAGAGTTAAAAGAGGTTGCTATCACAGTAGCCCAGGTTTGACAGCAAGAATAAAATAGCCTGTGGTCTGCTGCATGCTCCTTCTCAGTATGACTGCCTGTGCAGCAGCAATAGGACAGGAACAGTGTTGTTGGAGAATTGAAGTAGTCTCTCTCCTTTTTTGAACTTGGACTTTGGGGTCCTTACATGTGAACACTGTTAGGTATGTGTCACACAGCGTTTTGGGGTGACAATATAGGGCTTGATCCCGAATCTTTGGAAACTACTCGCTTTGAAGCCTGAAATGTTGTGCATGATGTAGTCATTTCCTGGGAGCAGGGCTGTCCTGATCTAAAATTAAAAAGAAAAAGACTTGGGTTTTACTTTTTCTTTTTTTGTTTTAGAAATAAGCTAGTTGTGAATGAGGCACAGAAAAACTTCTCAGCATACTGTCAAACCTCATTCTACATCACTCCTTCCTCTCTCAACCCTTCTCCTCCCCACCTCCTCTCCCTCCACCCTACATGTGTTTAATCTTAGCCATGGATGTAAACCTGTCTATCCCTTATTTTGCATCCTTCTACTATTATTATAATCAGTCCAGTTTATTAAGAATTAATGTCCCTTCGTGAACTGAGGATAATGGAATGGCCACATTTCCTCTTGTGCTGGACTGTGATTTACTAATAGGAGCTTCTAGGGAAAGGATCATAAAAGAGTGAGGCCCCCACCTCTGGATTAATATTTAATCAGATGTTAAGGGATCCTGGAGTTCCTAGCAGAAACCTGCAGGGGAAATGCAAGGGTCCTGCATCTTAAAGGGGCCATGCAATTATAATTAAAGGCTTGATCCAAAGCCCATGGACACAAATGAGAAGCTCCTGTTGATTTGAAGACCTTTGGATCTGGCCCAAGGGGAACCAAAAATAATGAATGTTTTTTGCATATGAGACAGAGGAAGATAGATATACCTTTTTTTTTCCCCCCCCAATATATTATTATTTCAAAGGTATCAAACAAGATTACCAAGCGTGGTCTGGTCTAAATTTCAAATGAATGGGATGGAAAAGATCTACTGCTAACGGTGTGCATCCGAAAACCTGGGGGCCAAACTGTTCCAAAATTCTTAAAGATGTGAGCATGAATTCAACTGGATTATTTCTTGTATTTCATGGTTAAATAAGCTATACTGAGGGAAGCGTCACAGTTGAGTTGTTCTATGTCTCATTATGGTTTGTGGACTACATATATGAATAATCTGGTTTTAAGTAGGTGCAGATCAGTTCCCACACAACATCTGCCCCCAGTTCCCTAAAGTAGCTGTAGCTGCAGCCTCTGCAGTGCCTTGCACTTGCAGGAGCAGATGAGGTGGGATCACTTTCAGGCTGTCTCTGCAACTGCCTGGGAGGGACACAGCTCTGCAGACCACTGAAGCAGAAAGTGCAGATAGCCCAAATAATGAATGATGCATCTTGTAAATTGATTTCTGCAAAGTAGCTTTTTCAATTACTGCATGTTCCCATACTGTTAATGGGCTATTTCATCGTAAAGCTGGGCCTGTGGATTTACTAGGGCTTAAAATATTTTCTTAACTTGGAACAGGGTGTTGGGGGTGGTAGGTTGTTGGTCAATATAGTTGACTACTCTGTTTTAGATTTTGCCCTGTAGGAAAATCCTTCAGCTGACTTGGAACCCCTGATAAACAGGAAAGAGGCAAAACCCAGGCTTGTCCTGAGGCTGTTTTCTCCAGATGAGCTGAGAGAGCAGTGGGTGCTCTGTTCTTGTAGTGGCTGAGAGAAAATGAAGCTTGGCCATGGCAGAACTTGCTTTTTGCTAGGGAGAATATTGTGCATTCTGCTGAGTGTGTGGTCAGAGTGTGTGTGTGGCTGCTCAGCTGAACTGATGATTTTGTGTCATCCTCTTTCAGACCAGTATCCAAAGTATACACTAAAGTGCTCAGAATGATGACACACACAGCTGCTCAGTATGGCTTAACAGGACCTGGTGGATTTCATTGCAGACTGACATGTCCTAGGTCACTGTGTTTCGATTGATCTGTGTTTGCATCTGCTCTCCATCTATGCTGGTTTTGCAGTTGTGCTAAATATAGCCTAGCCAAAGGACAGTGATTAGTCCTGTGTTTGTATCGACAGATCTCTTGTTCTCTGTGTACATCCTCTGGATGCCTTGCACAAGTGAACTTGGTGCAGCGCAGCGCTGAACGATAACATAGTGCATTGCACTTAGCTCATTTACAAAAATCTGCTGGAATCCCTTCCATTGATTTTGGCTATTTGTATTTTAAAATAAATCTTAGTTCAAGTGTGATAAATTCCTGGAAAGAATATAGGCTGGACACTTTCTGTTGTGCTTTGGCAATTGGCTTTTGAACCTGAGTTCTAGATTTCATGTTCTGACCTGCAAAGGGTTTTGTCTTCCAAAACAACAATGGGGCTGACTTTCTATACGTCATAGACAGGGTCACAGGATAAATTTTATTCTACAGCCCCAGTTTTTATTCTGTTTAGACCAATTTGCTCCAGTGAGAGCAGCAGCACACTTCTGTGGAAGCTATATTGTGTGTTTAACGTGAAAATAGTGACGCAGGGAAGTCATGAGCGTGACTGTCAGTGTTTGCAATGAGCAGTGGCAGCCAGAAAGAAGAGAGAACCACGAGGGAGTAATGAGGCAGTTCCTTCAGTGCAATCAGCAGATGTTTTGAGGATGGCCATTGGGTATGTACTGAGAAGCTCTTTGTGTGTGTCTGGTGCACAAGACTGAATATACGGAAGATAGGAAGAGGCAGAACTGATTGATGTACGCACAAGCAATAAATCTACAACTGCATCATTGCATGAGTAGTTCCACTTATGTAGTTAGGTGAAAAAATAGTGTAGCTTTCAAGGAGCTAGACTCAAGCTGCCATGGGATATGTTCCTCGTGGGGTGGCAGGGCAGAACAGCAGGGTTTTGCTGCCTAGCACTTCTGAATCTCTTCAGAGACCAAGAGTATCACACTCTTCATGAAAAAATACACAACAAAGCTGAGTATTCTGTCAACCTGAGCACAGAGCACCTTGGCCTTAAGCTGACTTCACCTAATTTTTCAACCGTTCATTAAAAAAGGTACATTTAAAACCAAACAATGAGAACTTGGTGGTTTGGGGTTGTTCTTTTTTAATGCTATGCAATAGCATTTCTCCAATTGTTGGAGGGAAAAACTGGAAGATGACTTGTGTAGAGAACAAGACTAGATTTGTTTCTTACCCTTTTCCTTAGGAAGTGTAGACATTTAGACAGAAATGGATAGATTCTTTGGAACTGAATATATTTAGTCCTTACAGAAAATTTCTTGTGAGGTCTATCTAAATTCATGGTTATTTGTAATAAGCCTTTTCATTCCTCTTTCCCGCTGTTATCTTTTTGTTTCATTTGATGTTTCTGATTTTATTGAAGAAATTTTACAACTTTTTAGCAGAATTTTTAAACTACTTGTTTGTGGGTCCTGTTTGTCTCATCCTACCACTTCCTCTACACTGATCTCTTGGAATCAGAAATTAGAAATTTAAGAACCAGAGCCTATAAATACAGAAGAATTTTTTTGTCTCACATCTACACTGAAAAAGTTGATATAATTATATCCTAGAATTTTCATGATCTGAAGGCAAATAAAAGTAAGATCTGTGTTTTTGTTAGCTTAGTTTTTATCATCTTAACATCTCTGCAGCTACCTCAGGCTCCCCAAAATGTCAATATGCACAGTTTTTGCATTTTGAAGTACTGAAGTGTGATGGCTTTGAGGATTGACAATGCAGAAGTGTGGGGATAAGGATGGCATATCCAAAGCAAGAAAAGCAGAGAGCAGTGATGGATGTGGAGCCTACATCTACCAGATCTCAGCTAGAACCACGAAGCTAAATAGCCATCTCTCTCCTAATGATTGCTCCCAGAAAAAAGATTTTCCCTGAAAATCTCTTTCCAACACCATCTAATAGGCAAGGCTTATTTCAGAATTTTATTCCAGCTCATTTAAGTTTAGGGACCTTCCCCACTGCTCGTTAATCTCAAGGAAAAATGCAGATGAGAGAAGTTAAGTCAGTGTGCAGCCACTCTAGATGAATCTGGGCAAGGTCTTTTCTTTCCTCCTGCTGGCTGAAGGTCAGGGAGCCATGGCTGTATTAAAACACCTCAACAGAGCAATACCCAATTACACAGGCTCTTGTAAGGGCTGGAGATTGCAAGGCCATTACTATTGGATGGGAAGAGCTGGATCACCCCATAATTTGGTGGGAGATGAGAAATGATCAAAGAAACCTGACTGGTTTTTGAAATGGAGTAGGGAAGGGACTTCTGTTTTTAATGAACCAGTAACAGCTGCTTTGTGATTCAGCCTGCTGCCCTCTCTGAAAATAGTACAAAATTATCCATTAGTGGCACATAGTCCTGCAATAAAACTTATGAAAATTATTTATTGCTATGTCAAACTGTAGAGTTCCTTCTTATAAAACAAGATACAGCAGAAATGGGGTAAAGGCTAAGTATTTTGCATTTAGTTCCCAAATACTAAGGTCTTACCTGATGTGAAATGTATCCTTTGTAATTAAGAGTAGAAGATAATGAAGTTCATGACAGTCCTTATTTTTTCCAGGGAAAGTTTGGCAGTCTGGTGCTGGCCACAAAAAAAAAAAAAAAAAAAAAAAAAAAANTCCAGTTGATGCAAACCTTTACTGAGAAGAGCTTTGTTCTTTTCTCAGAACATGTCTGCTAACCTACCTTTCTTTTTTCTTCAAGACCTTTCTTGTAGATGCTGCTGCGTGGGACAGTTGTTGTATGCAAAATCGAACTGTGTCTCTCAATCAACTAGCCCTTGTCTCCTCAATGTCCAGGGCTTCAGTGGGAAACTGCAGGTAGGTGAACTGATCAGACTAAAAACCTCCTCTGTCTGTGGTCAATGGGAATTTTGGCACTTGTTAGAGCCTGGATTTCAGCCCTAATGTTATCAAAGAGACATTGATAGCATAGGGTGGAAAACACAACAAGGTATTTTAACAGAAAAACGAGCACGAGTGTGCAAATAAACCCACAGAGCTAATAAAGGCCAAAGCTTTTTAATGGGCCTTCATAAAGTTATGTACCACTTAAATCCTAATTAACTCCTGTTTGGGGCATTTCAGTGGGATTTAAGAAGTAGGCATGTGGAGAACTTGTGTGCAGGGTTGAATTTCAAGCTTTGCATAGAAAATGGGAGGAGGTTAGTTTACATGAGGCATCTGTGTATTGTGTTCCCAAAGCAGCATTTAGAAGAATGGCCACAAAGAGCCCATGCTGTGTTATAGCTTGCAATTTAATCTGCAGGCACCAACGTATAACATCCGTGATGGGATGAAGTTTGCATTGCTCTGAGTGGTGTATAATGGGAAGTGCTCACACGAGCCAGAAGGCTGAGTAACTAGTGGCATTTCAAACCTCTGAGGTGACCACAGCCTCCCAGATTCTGCATGATGGATGTATTCTTTGGGTCTTGTGTGTGTCAAGTGCTTTACTCCTCGTGGAAGCAACAGGGCTATGGTAGCATGGGAGGAGCTGAGTGGTGTTAGTACAATGCAAGGGGAAAAAAATCAATTTCTTCTGCGGCTTGCAATTTATTTCATGGTTGGTAAAGAATCAGTTTAAGTGATGATTATGTTCCTCAAGCATGTGGTATTCTGCCTCTGCATCTAGTGTAAACAGTTACTGTAGATGAGTTGCATGTGTGGTTATAATGTGCTGGTGTGGTGCTGATATGTTGCCAGGTCTGGGCTGGTCACATTACTCACCAATTCAGACTTTCCCTTTGGTCAAAATCTTAATATCTATGCAGGTCATCTGAAATGTATGTGAGCAAAACCTTTGCACCACAAGTCTATCATCATACGTTCCATCACTGGCACCTACTCAGTAGTTCCATTACAGACTGTTGAGCCCTTAAAAGCCCTTGTGGGATTCTACCTGAAAGATTGACTTCTTCATTGTCAGAAGCCCCATGGAACAAACTGTTGAGCAGAAAAGAAGGAAAGATGGCTTCCTTAAAATCCTCTGGGTTGTGTTTCTTTGTCATGTAATAGCTTGGTGATTCTCTGTGTCACCTCAGGAGTTGGCAATGCAGGCATAAATGGGTTGACCTCCTTCAAAGGCAACAGTGAATCTACTCTGGATGGTAGCACATTTAGGTCACAGAATACTGGGCCCTAAACCTGCCGCTTTCTGGGCTAATCCTCCTGTCCTTGTCATCTGCTTCCTAAATTTGTACCACAGAAAAATTAGATTGAAAACTGCAACATGTGGCAGAAGTGTGGTCTCATTTTGACCTCATTCCTGGTTCCTGACGGTGCATTTGGAATTGTAGGATCAAAGACCAGGGGTGGGATGCCTCCAAGCTAGTCTGTGAAGACTGGTAGAAGTGCTGCCAGACATTGCCTGGATTTACATGCTCCCAAGGCTTCTTCCCTGCCCTGGTGTTGGCTGGTGAACCAGGCTGACCCTGATCTGGATCAGATATGGGAAGTGGCCCCATTGCAAACTCTCTGGAAACAGTCAAATCTCTGTTTTTGGTTAGTTCAAGGAAGAAGGAAGAACCAGGGCAGTTCTCCCTTCCTAGCAGGCAGATAAGTGTTACTATCTTACCATGGCGTTTCAGCCTTGCCTCTTAGTCAAGTTCCCTCCCCCATTCTCCCTTCAGCTTTAATATCTAGGTTTGTCTGATTTTCCACTGGGTTATTTGAATGTCAAACTTTCAATAACACTTTAATAGAGGTGTCCATTAACCCATGCTAAATTACAGCAGAACATCTCTGGAAATACATGTGACATCCACATGAATACCAAATGAATTCATTAGGATCGGCGCTATTACAATGAATACCAAATGAAACCCACAGTGCTGGGGACATCATCTCGCTGTGAATAATCGACAGTGTTCCTTTGGCACTAGTCAAACACATCAGCTGTTTGTTTCTGCTGATGAGAGGTGGCAGTCTAGGTTTTGGTTAGATAAACAAATGATGACACCAATAATCACTTAGTTGGTGGCTGTAATGCTTAATAATCACATCCTGATACCACGCAGACTAGAAGCGCTGCTGCACTTTTTATGCATAATGAATCCCAAACACTTCATAAAAGGTGATAACTTTCTTTGACCACTGAATATATTATTTATAAAAGTACTCCATTCCCTTCCCCCTCCCACCCTTGGAGATCTTCTTTTTTTTTTTTTTTTTTTTTTTTTTTTTNTCGTTTAGACTACACTGGTAGCACATCTTAGAATATGAGGTCTCTTATACATAATTTATAAAACAATTTACAAGTGATTTATTTTTAGCAATAAGATAAAACATGGTGTGAAGGGTTTTGCCAACAGAGATATAGATGGTTTGGGAGTAATACTTGTGGAGGAGCCTGGGGTCAAGTGAAATCTATTTTTCTGTTTTCCCCTGTGGTGAACCTTAAGGAGACTGCTTCTGCTCCTGCCCTCCTTTACAGACCCTTCTTCAATACACACACTCCCCTAAAACCGCAGCAAGCTGCATGGCTCCATGTTTGAGATGGCCTTGAAGAGTGTCATAGAATAGTTTGGGTTGGAATGGAACTTTAAAGGTCATCTAGCCCAACTTGCCTGCAGTAACAAGGACATCCCCAACTACATCAGGTTGCTCGGAGCCCCATCAAGCCTGACCTTGAATGTGAACTTGTTAGCAACTGGATTTTGTTGAGGCTATTAAGAGTGTCCCCTCCAGATGCTGCTTGGTTTAATGGGTGGCTCTTTTGGCTGAAGCCCCTGATGAGTGGTGGAGCTGCTGATGTCCACGCAGATGGCGTCAGACTCTAGTTGTAACTAAAGATACAACTCTTCGGTGAGAGGGAGGATTGTGTTATCTCCTCTCTCCCAGGAGATGGCAGTGTTTAAGAGCATTAGCAGAGCATCTTGCACGTCATTAACCTCATGCCCTTGCACCAACCCTGATTCTCAACAACCAGTGTAACCTAATGGAAGGAGAAACATGGGTTGACCCAAGCATGGAGAGAGGCTGGATTGCAACACAGCCTCTTCATATCAGCTGTGGTGATCTTTGATTTGAATTAGTTCTTATTTTGGGCTTGTGTGTAGCAAGATGTTCAAAGATGTTGACTTCTTGTTTTGCATTTGTCCCAGCCTGCAGGCTCTGTGTACTGCAATAGGAAAATCTGATTAAATCTTAAATTTAAATCTTTGGTACCAAAAAACCCATTTCTACAAGGACCTTGCCTTAGAGCACTGGTAACCAGCTTGGCACAGAATGTAATGAGCATCAGTGACAACACAGACCTATCCAACAAATGTTGTATCAGGTTTCAACTTTCTCTCTCCCAATTTCTTCCAGGAGATGTCAGGGAAAGCTACCAGTTCTACTGATTATGTTAGAAGTGGTAATGGCTCTTAACCACTGGCTGTAAGGTAGGCTGAAGCTGCACCCCCTAGCTGGACCAGAAGGCCTCAGTGGCTCAGTTCCCTGCTCCCCAACTCCCTCATGAACCATGACACAAGAGGACCTCCTTGTGCTGTTCCCAGAAAGAAGTGGAAGCAATGAAGGCAGAGAAAGGAAAGGGGAGAGGTGCAGTCAAGCACTGTCTTATAAACTGTGATACCAGAAAAGGAATAGAATAACAGTATTACAATATCCTGGGATGAGCAGGTCCATCCCCTGGGATGTGCCTCTGCCCCTTATGGTTTTGTTTAAGGGAGACCTGGGACCCTTCAAGCCACCACACTACTGGAAGCTTCCAGGTAGGATCAAGGCACGAACACTTGGGTGCTCAGGAGGAATGTCTTAAAGGGTGAAGCTATTGCTACTTAACCAGAAACTTAGCCAGGTCAGTGTTGATAGTCATGCTGTGTCTAGACACTGAAATGACTGAGATACTAGAGAAAGGTACAAAGGTTGTAGATACTCAGTCATTTTTGAGGGTCAGGTTGGTTAAAAAGCTGTCCCTGAGGAAGAAGCTGGAAACACAGTCTGTGCTATTTCAGAGTCTACCATGTTGCAGGACTCCTCTCATACTCTCCATCCCTTGATGTATCCCACTCTGAGCTCCTGGGCTGTCACCACCATCTGCAAGTGTGAAGGTCTGGCCTTAAAATGGTTCAGCCTTCCAATTCTTGGGGAACTAATTTCCTGCTAATTTATTTACTCAAAATTAGTATCTACAAAGTTAACTCCTTGAAGAGCCTGGACTTTGATTTGGGAGACTGGGCATATAGACCCTGAAAAACTGTAAGCGCAGGCACTGCTTCTCTTTGCAACCAGAATTGAACAGAGCTGTCAGATAACACATGAGAGATGGTTAATAATAAATTAAAAACATTGCAGCCACAGGGAAACTGCATCTCCCCCCTCCCCCCAGACTCCCCCTCTCTTTTGCTCTTTTCTACCCCATGGGCTTAATCAGCATCAAAGAGTAACAAATCCAATAAAATGTTTCCCTGAGCCAGGAACCAGCCTGAACTGGATGCACATACACACACACGTCCCAGCCTCTCCCTCTGACTGCCAGTCCCTGTGCAAAGCAGCTGACAGCTGAGGTGAAGATAGAACAAAGGCAGGGATAGAGAATGGTAAATCACAGACACCCCCCATCTCTCATCTGGCCTTGCAGAGCTCTGATAGTCCTTCTGTGCTTTTTAGGCTGCTGGTTCAGAAAGAGATTTTCAGCCTCGTGGTTTGTTTTTTATTCCACTAAGATCAGAGACTGAGGGGAAGGGAGTGAAAGGGGGAAGATCTACTGATCTTCCCCCTTTTAAAACCGAATTCAAACAAAAGCAGTTCTGACAAGTTGCAGGAAGCCATAGGTACACCTGTGTTGGCTTTTATGGCTTGGTGCTCTACACACCCCTGCCCAGCACCTCACTCCACTGGGAGTAAGTAATGCTCAGTTGCAAGCACTGCCAGGACCCCGGCAAAGATCTATGGGTTGTCCCCTGCCTATCCTGCCAATACAGGCTCCTCCTGAATGGTGACATCTTTTCAGAGCTGGGGAGATGTGGGTAGCTGCAGTGCAGGAGAAGCTGGTGCTAGGCATATTTTAAGTCAATGGGCTGACGTTGCTTTTTCATAGCTGAAGATTCAGCCCAAGGTATCCATGGCTTTCTAACAGCAGTATGTGAGGTGTGAGTACTCCAACAGTGCTCATGGCACCAGGAGATTGGAGAAAAAAAAATTTAGTTAGCAGGAAGAACTAAGGAGAAGGTAGCCTCAGCAAAGTTCTTCATTCTGTGCTGCTCTTTGTAGATTACTGCTCTGGGTATGTCTATGTCCCCTGAAGCTGTAATATCTAAGCACTTCCTAGTTATTAATATTGTAAGCACATCTTCTCTATAGCCTTGGAGAGAGAGTTGCCATCATTTCTGTCTTAGAGATGAAAATTGGAGCACAGAGGAAGGAAGATTTTGCTTGTGGCCATGCAGAAAAGCCCATAGTAGAGTTAAGAAATGAATCCACATAACTCAAGTTCTGCTGTATCAGATCATAACCAGGAGAACATCTCTGCCCTTGGCCTGTCTGTGTGAGCTGTAACACCTTCAGGTGAGTTTAGATATCAAATCTGCTCTGTGCTGAGTCCAGCTTTCTGAACACGCTGCTCTGTCTTAGAGCATGGTCGTGGGCAGGTAGAGAGCTGACAACTCTGTCTGCCAGCATGGCAGACATTTGGACAATGCACACTTTGAAACTCACAAAGTTAACTTGAATCTTCTGAGCAGGGTAGACTGACCATGCATTCTGCCTGTGCAGGTCTCTCAAATGGGATCTCAACACTCTGATCCTGTCTGATGTGCATGAAATGGTTTCAGTCTGTGCCGGGGAGGTTCATGCTGGATGCTAAGAGATACTTCTTCACAGAGAGGGTTGTCAGATCTTGGAATAGTCTGCCCAGAGCATTAGTGGAGTCACCATCCCTGGAAGTGTTTAAGCAGCCTGTGGACGTGGTGCACAGGGGCATGGTTTACTGTTGGCTCTTCAGTTCTGGGTCAAAGGTTGGACTGGATGGTCTTTGAGGTCTCTTCCAACCAGATGTTTTCTGTGATTCAAGGGGTCTTCATTGTGATTTTTTCATCAGAACAGTTATTTTTCCTACTTTTCTTATTCTATAATAATTCTTGCTGTGTGTTACTGTGCTGTGGTGGTTGTCACCATGCTGTCTCCCAGCAGAAAGCTACTGTCAGAGAGAAAATGGCTTCGTTGGGACAGGCTGGGTCTAAGATAAGAGGTGCCTGTGGCTACCGTGCTGGCACACTGCATACGACTGGGTCACTTCTATAGCATAGGCAGAATCAGTCATCAGAGGCACTGTAGGAGGCTGAGGTGGTGCTGGTGATGAAGTGAGCACTAGAAAATGCTACCTTTCTTGAAGAGAAAATGCCTTGGATATGCTTTATCTGCAAGGAGGAACAAATCTCCCCTATGAGAAGCTGCAGCCCAGCTGGCACTGAGAACTAGCTGAGCTTTAATGAATGGATTTGAATGCTACCGAAGAATTCCTATGGAAAT
Organism: Eubucco bourcierii; assembly: GCA_013396675.1. Lineage (NCBI taxonomy): Eukaryota > Metazoa > Chordata > Aves > Piciformes > Ramphastidae > Eubucco > Eubucco bourcierii. Next base: position 385,136 of record VWZE01009690.1, read on the forward strand.
ACAGTCGGCATCCACGTTATGGCTGTAATTAATTAACCAATCAATTATTATGATAAATGCTATTTTAATTAATCAGTTGCAACTCATTCTCGGTTCCTATGGTTTTCATTTGGAGCACATTAATCACGGCAGGCTCTTTGGGCTGCAGAGGAATGCAAGATGTAAATCCAAGGCCCAAGTACATCTTTAGCAGAGGTGAGCTGGGTTCTCAGCGATCAGATCCAGATGCAGGTATGGAAAGCTCTCCTGAAGGTCAGAGGCTCCTCGAATTAGGAAAAATAGTGCTGGCACATTATAGTGATGGACTCAGAGCACGAAAAGCAGATCTGAACTAACTCAGGACAGGGATGGAATTTCAAACACTTTCAGTTGTGGATTGTCCTGGTAATTTCCTGTCTATAATGGGAAGAAGGTAAAATAAAGCAGAGAAACTGTGAAATGTTGGATCAGCCATACTGATTTTGGGGGTTTTGGGGGGTTAGTTTAGTTTGTTTGTTTGTTTGTTTGTTTTTTAACCTGATGTTAGATTAGGACTGTTGCAGATTTGTACAAATGCTGCACAGAAGAGACTGCCTGAGTTGAAACCATTTAAGCTTCTGAGATTAAATCTATAAAGGCCATTCTTGAGTGTCTGCTTGGACATTGCTCTCATTTTCAGTTTAGTTTGTCTCCTGTGGACAGCTTGCATGGTTCTGCCATCTCTGTATGCTTCCAAAGAGCATGATCAACAGAAGCACCAATTTAATGATTAGACTTAAATCCTTGAATTTAATGTATTTATTTAACTGAGACGTTGCCAAAGCTCACTTACTACTCCTGACCAGAAGGCACAATGCCTGAGTTTGAGTGTTCTCTATATTCTTGGAGTTGGAGCTGCTACAGGGAAATGCAACATATGCAACACTTTCCAGTGTGGATATGGAACAACATAGGGAGCCCAGGCTTTCCTACTGCAGGAAATGGTGGGATTGTGATGTGGCTGGGGACTTCCTTTTTTTTTTTCTTTGTTGTTGTTTTGGTTTGTGGGGTTGGTTTGTTTGTTTTAAGAGATAGCTTGAAAACAAGAAAGGGTTGACATGAAATCTTGGGGGGAAAAAAGAATCTCTGAACCTATTTGTGGATGTTGGCAGGTTCTGCATTTCAGGGCATTGCACTGAAGGAAGAGACATACAATGGAAAAAACCTAACCCATCTAGAAAACATGTTAAGTAATCCCCAACATCAAGTTTAAACCTTAAGGTAGTTTTGTAGGGTATGTAACCATATCAGCATTAATTTATGATGGTCCTCTGTAGTGTACCTATTCACAGAACCATGGAACAGTTTGGGTTGGAAGGAACATTTAAAGCCCATCTAGTCCAATCTCCCTGCTGTCAGCAGGGACATTTGCAACTAGAGCAGGTTGCTCAGAGCCTCACACAACCTGACCTGGAATGGAACTAGAAATGGGGTGTCTGCCACCTCTCTGGGCAACCTGGGCAGGTGTTTCACCACCCTCAGTGGAAAAAATGTATTCCTTTTGGTCTAAAACTGTAACTCTTTGTCTTGTCACAACAGCTTCTGCTAAAATGTCTGTCCTCAACTTTTTTACTGACCTCTTTAAGTACTGGAAGGTCACAGGAAGGTCTCCCTGGAGCCTTCTCTTCTCCAGGCTGAACCACCCATATTACAAATGGCCTATTTCATTTGCAGCTAAGAAATTCAGAAATATTCCACTCCCATAGCTGAGGGAGCCTGCTCAACACGAAATGGTGTGTATGACATGGTTTCCGCTCGCCCTGTTGTGCAGCAGGTTGGGATGCAGTAAGAAGAGGCACCTTTAATGAATTTACCTGTAATGAATTTAATGCTGTGGGTAGAGAGAGGTCCCAGCAAAGTTTTTGGTAAACACAGGTACTATATTTCAGAGATTCATAGAATCATAGAATGGTAAGGTTGGAAGGGACCTCAAAGATCATCCAGTTCCAACCCCCTGCCATAGGCAGGGACACCCTCCCACTAGTACAGCTCACTCAAGGCCTCATCCAACCTGGCCTTGAACCCCTCCAGAGAGGGAGCAGCCACAACCTCCCTGGGCAACCTGTGCCAGTGTCTCACCACCTTCACTGCAAACAACTTCCTCCTAACATCCAGTTTCAATCTCCCTTCTACCAGTTCAAACCCATTGCCCCTCATCCTGTCATTACAAGACCTCATAAATAATCCCTCCCCAGCCTTCCTGTAGCCCCCTTCAGATACTGGAAGGCTACTCTAAGGTCTCCTGGAAGCTTTCTCTTCTCCAGGCTGAAGATCCCCAAGTCTCAGCCTGTACTCGTAGCAGACTTGCTCCAGCCCTCTGAGCATCTTCATGGCCTCGCTCTGGACCCACTCTAACAGTTCAATGTCCTTCCTGTGCTGGTTGCTCCAGAACTGAACACAGGACTCCAGATTGGGTACTTGTTTTTGTCTTTGGTGTTTATCATACGTTGTAGTCTAAGAGGCACTTTTTTGGCAAATGCAAGCCTGATATTTGTTTCCTAAAGCTATACTGTTGAATTTTGGTAGCCCTTGGAAAACTCTGTCCCCTGATGGGCTGTGGGCACTCAGTTCATGTACAAACACAAGTAGTCCTGACATGACTATATTGAAAAATGTGGGGAAATACTTGTGGGATACTTTTTGGAGTCTTTATACTGCTTTACTGGCAATCACATGAATTTTCTATCTGTCATGAAATCTCCTAACATTTCCACCAATATGTTGCAAGGAGGTCATTAGAACAATTACTGAGATGTGGGAAAAGAAGCAGCATTCCATAGCACCAATTGCCAGCTCGGCCATCTCTAAGCAATTAAACCCCACGAGAACAGGACTGTGACATTTTTCTGGACTGTGTATCAATAGGGTGCACTCATGTTTGGTTTTGAGGTTTTCTGCACTGCTATACCACCACACTTACATTCCTGAGAAAAGATGAAGCTGTTTTGGAAAAATTAAAATCAAATGAAGAAATCTCAAGGAAGTTTTTTGTTTGTTTTTGTTTTTTCCCCATCCATTAGAACTCACTGACTTGAGATATTAAAAAAAATATAGAGAGAAACTGTTCCATTTTGAGAATTTCCTGTGGGAAACACACAAATTTCGTCAGAAATTGGTTTATTTTCTGACATTCCATCAGATTTTGTTTCAATTATTTGTCAATCAGCCCAGTCCAGTAGTCAGTTGTCGAAGTCACCAGCCTGGCTAGCTCAGGTGAGCTAAAAAGAGGAGCAAATGTGCCTGGGAACACTATCCTGATGGAGGGCACTGGAGCATGGAGAGGATGGTGTTTCTGCGCTCCTAATACCTCACCTGTCTGAGGTATTGCCAGCAACCTGTGCATTTCACAGCCTTTTGGATCTCAGGGGTCTTTAATTACCAAATGGCTGCAACAGATATGAAAATGAATGCAGAGTGGTAATGGCAGAATTACTGAGATGCTTTTTCACCCTCACTTGGCACTGGTGGGCAGTGCTGAAGCCAATGAAAGTTCTGTCAAACTTGGGCTGTAGTGACCAAGGTTGTTTCGCTTGCCATAGTCCTCTAGGAAGGCATTTAGACATCTGAGGGATCATAATTCATTCTGGAAATGACATATTTCAATATTAAAGTGGAATTTCACTTGCATGACATGGAGCTGATTTCTGACTCCAGATGGAAAAAATTCTCAAACTTAAATAACTGAATGGAGCTGATATCTGGTTTCCTGACCAACTCTGTTTCTCATGTGGCAGTAAGCTAGAGTTCTTGAGAAAATCACCAAGTACTGAAAGAGCCAAAGAGGGGTGCATTGAAAGCTCAGGCAGTCTCCCAGTGTCAGTGAGGCACGTAGGATGATTTCCCTGGAGACTCAGAGTGGAGCCTGCTGACAGTGTGGCCTCTAACAAAAAACCAGGAACATTATTAGTGAGGTTTGTCTGAGACTTGCTTTGAGTTTGTGGAAACACCTGTAGTTTTCTTGGATCCAAACATGTGATTTATTCCCCTTAAATCCTAAATCAGGCAGAAAATGAACTAGACCAGATTTTCCTCACTCAGGTAAGCAATTTCAGTATGTTATGTTGCTAGATCTTAGTTTTGGACTGTAGGAATGCAGATTAATTTGTTGGTTAACCAGACTACATCTTCATTGCCATACCTTTTACACCCTTGATTTTTTTTTTTTTTTTTTTTTTTNATAATGACACTGCATCTGGGTTGCATGGGATGGAATCTGTGATGGGTCTGGTACCTTCTGCTTAGACACAGCCAGGCTGCTAGAGCTGGAGCCTGAGGGAGCAAGAGGATTTTGTGGCACCTGTTATCCCTGGTTGGGGTGATCTTCTTCTGCCCTCAACTGAGCCAACTCGTCCTGAGCCTCCCAAACCAAATCCCTGGAGACTTCACTACTGTTGGAGAGGTGATGGCTTGCACTTTCCCAAACAAAGCGCAGCAATGTTTCCTGTAATTTGAAACAAAGAGACAACTTGCTGCTTTGTAATCCGTGGGTGGGGGAGGCACTGTTGAGTCAGGAAGCCCCCAGAGGGTGCTGGCTTTACTGGTTTCAGCTGTGAAATCAAAACATATGCATGAGTCAGGCCAGTGGTTAAGTTCTGCTCACTTTGAGGCCCTGGCTTTGATTAAATTCATGTGTCATTTTCAAAGGTCCATGTTTAGCTTGGTTTTAGATCATGCTTGCATAATTAGTTTATTTAAACTATGTCTCATGTTAAATCAGATTTTGCCTGTGGACTTAAGTACAACTATGTAATAAGATATACTTATTAAACAGATGTTTAATCTTAATGACTATGTTCTTGACAATCAATTGAAATTGAACATCTAATAACTACACTGTAACTAGGCATATCTCTTTGCATTTAATAAGATACTATAGTAATGTAATTATAGTAATATGGAGTATTATAAAGAACATATTCATGGCAATATACCAATGTTTGTATAATACATATAATATATTTTTAAAAATATAAACTGAGAAAGGAGGGGGCTTTAGCTCAGCTCATCATTTCCCCAATGGGAGAGGGACAAAAGAAAACAAAACCCACCCCAAACATGACCCTCTTACAGAGGAAACAATTTGTACTGGCAGTTTACACTGTGTGTCCTGTAATGGCACTGTCTGCAGGTCCTCACCCCCAGCAGTTACTCACTCTGAGGAGTTCCTTCATGGAATGTCCAAAGCAGTGGTGTTGCAGAACAAAGCTCAGGTTTGTGTTTGTGTGTATAGTGACTTTTGGGATACTTTTGTCAGACTCAATAGGGAAAAAAAAAAATAAAAGAGAACTAAGAAAAATAAATAGGAACAGATATAGGTGTGGGAATATCTGCTGTAAGAAAAGGCAGCCAACTCCATGTCAGTCCTTATTGCCCTTGTGCTTCTAGATGTGTGTAAATGTGATACTTCTGCAGCTTGACACCCAAGTCTCTGGTTTGTGATTGCAACCATACCAATAAATGAGCTATTTCACTAACAGATCCCACAGAGTATCTGGTTGTTCCACCAGTTTGATATGATATTCCTGGCTCCAGAGCTCTGTATTCTGCTGTTAAGTCATGTACAAATGATTTGATTTATATCTCTTTGTTATGCTTCTGTACCATAAGTTGTCTACTGAGGGACATCAGAATATAAAAGCAAATAACAGATCCATAATGCTCAGTTCAGAATTAACACTGAGGTGTCAAAGAGCCTATTGAAACAATTGAATGTTTTGGTAGATGTGCAGCATTCTAGGACTTATTTTTTTCTCTATCCTCCTCACCCACCCACACCACACCCCCACAACCCCCCCCC
>VWZE01009690.1:391393-402768 GCA_013396675.1 Eubucco bourcierii
GCACATGTACAGAACAGTGATGGACTAGTAACATATGAAAGACATATTGATGATAGTAAACATTAGCTCAGCAGTCTGGTCTCCAGCATTGCTTAAGACTGGGGTGGTGGTAGGGGGGAGCTGGGGTTGAGGGAAGTCTTCAAACTTTTCATGTTCCATAAAAATAGTTATCAAGGTCTCTTTTTGTTCAGCCTCCCAGACTCCTCTTTAAAAACAAGCTTGGTTTCCATAAGCATCTCTCTCCCAGTGCTTTATGTTTTCTCTATGCTCATCTGCATTAATTTTTGTTAATATTGTTGTTGCCATCTTTACACTAAAAAATGCATGAAGGAGTGAGAAGTGCATGTGTGGATGTTTGTGTTCTCTCTTCCCTCTTCTCGCTTGGAGTCTGGGGAGGGATGGGAACTGTATTTTCTTCTCTCATACCAGGTTTACAGTGTAAAACCAGTGAAGTCTCCAGAGTGGAAGCCTGTTTTGGTGGCCTTCTTGTAACTGTATTACTGAAGGGCACCTCCAGCTAATGCTTTACTAGGCTAAAATTGTCAAGAGATGATTTTTGCTACTGACTTTATTTAGTCTTCTCCACCCACTATTTAGGCTGAGGGGGAGTGATGTTCTGTGGTTTGTATTAAGCCTGGTGTTTGTTCTGTTTGGTGTTTTTTTCCACACACCTTTATTGAAGGCAGTGATTGCAAACTCATTCGACTTGATATTCAACTCACACCATAACTTAACAAGTAGTTCAAAGATTAATTGCCATGTACCTTGCAGTTCATAGATTCTATTATGATACAGCTCAAGCAAAGAGAACAGGGGGAAAATCCAGCTGATTAGCCAGTGATTATGTGTTAGCCTGTGCCTATGGTCTTTGGCTGGTGTCACCGTGTGGTGCAAGCCCTGCTACGTCGTTACGGTTTCCCATCTGTATTAATTTTCATGTAGTTGAGGAGTTTGTAGGGCTTAAAAAAAATGTTAGTGGCAATATTTGTCAGGTTAGTACAGTTAATTTTTTTAATGCTTACATTGGTGATATTAATCTTCTCAGCAACAGAGTGAGGGAGGTTGCTATTCACGTTTCACGTGTGGCTGTTTGGACTGCAGCGTAGATACCATTGGTAGCAGAACTGTGCAGCATCCTATCACCCAGGGTACCAATCTGAGCTGATCTCTAATGTGTGCTTGTAACACAGTTAACCAGAGCTCAGTTGGGAAACACCACTAGTGCTACATTTTCCTGCCAGCAAACTGGCTCCAGGAGGACCACAGGGCTTTGAACTGCCATGGTAAGACTGTAGTGCCATGATTGGTGAGGTTTGGGTGCAAAGGCTACCAAAATGGCTTTGCTTTACCCTGGTTTAAAAAAAAAAAAGAAGTTCCCAGCATTTGTAGATGGGTTCACTGATGTAGCTCACAGTGTAGACCTGCTTGGTCTGGAGCAGAATGGCCAGCAGCTTGCTGGAGTACAAGAAATGGAGGTGAGTACAGGAGGAATGAAATCCCCTAAACTGGCATAACAGCCATGTAACACACGATCACAGCCAAGTCAATATTGTGTCTGTGGCACTGCTGATTTGGTGGTACCTCACCTAAAACTAGATTTAGCACTTCATCAGACTGTAGCTCCTGGTAAGAAAGAAGCTTAGCAACTTGCAGAAAGCCTCAGATGAAGAACTCATCCACTCGTCCCTCTGTTAATAACCTAAGTTCTGCATTTTAAGATTTGCAAAGTGAGACCTGTCTGAGATGTGATTAGAATTTGCTTCCCGCTGTATTCTCACTGAGACCAACTCACTGTTGCCCTTATTCTAGAGTACATCGATTAGGACTCAATAAAAAAGCATAGAGAGAACCTGCTTGTCACTTCTTAAATGTCTCAGCCTGTTTGGAGACTTTGCCTGAATCCCTGAGCAAGTGGGAGTTCTTTCTGGTGTGAATTTCCCTCATCTATAGTTTCCCTGGCTAACAAGGGAAGGCAATATACATAGGACAGAACAGGTTTCTATTCAGCCGTGGAGAAAGCACTTGTGAATGTTGCAGGAAATGAGATCTTAAGTCAGTGCATAAAACAATCTAATCCATCACAGCCCCTGGAATGGCCCCTCATAACTCAGGGGCTGTCATACCCCTTTGTGTGCATGAAGGCAGTTGTGGAAGAAGTGACGAACTGCACACATATTCTGCTAAATCCGTTCTGGCAGCTGAGGTAATATATTTTCAATGCCAAGTCACATAATTTTACTTTAGCTCATTTGACTCCAGGCTACAAAGCTATTCCAGAAAACAAAGGGATGGTGTTTGAATAATGAATAATAATGAATTTAATTCTGTGGGCTTGTGCTGGGCTGAAGCCTCTAGGAGGTTAAACACAGCTAGAGTAATAGAAAGCAAAAGTTTTACCTTACCAAATAGTATTATTTTACTCTGGTTGTCTTGACTTCATTAGGCATTGGTACCTTTGGACAGATGCAGCTGATGTCTGGATTTAAAACTGATATATCATTAAATATGATTTACAAGTTTACACCTACAAAATTTCACAGAATTACTCTCAGCATCTACAGTTTTGCCTGCTACGTTTGTATCCTTTTCTATAAAGAAAAAAAAAAAACCCACCTTGATCTGTTGTTTTCTCTTGGTTTTGATAGTTGTAGACCTTTACAGTAGTTGCAAGGAACTCTGAGCATACCCTTGCATTGTAGTAGATACCTGTGCACTCTTTTCTTGTCACCCAACATCCTCGGCTGACAATTCAGTGCTTTTCATGAAAGAAGTCAGGCAATAGCCCCATAATTCTGGGGGGGGGGGGGGGGGGGGGGAAAGATGATGTCTGCCTCTGCCCAAACAGCACCTAAGGTACAGTCACTCTGATGCTGCTTGACGTTTTTGACATTAGTTTAATATTGATGTCATGTGGGCAGGCAAGGAGAGAGATTGTCTTGTAGAGAAATCCTCGACAGCAACTTCAAGGAAGACTTTGGTGTTTGTTCAATTGCCCCAGACAGGAAATGGAAGACTGTGATGGCATTAAAGACCACTGAACTCTGGGTGCTGAACTGTACTTCATCTCTTTACCAAGCACCCTTTCCTTTAGCATTTTAAACAAGTTCCTGAATTTGCTTACAAATTCTTTGGGTTGTTCATAGAGTTGCTTAAGACTCTCAAAGATTCAAGCAGGCGAATCCAGGCAAGCAGGAGTGTGGTGGAGTGCTACAGATGGTTGTCTGGGAGGTCTCACCCCATATGGAGAGGAAGCTGGTGAGTACATGCACAAGGCTGCCTTAACCTTGGAGTTTCTCATACAGCATGTGTACATAGTTGTGCTGGATCAAAGATGCTATTCCAGCTCAGCTGCCTCTTCTGCGGGTGGGTCTTTTACTGTTGATGGTGTGTTCAGAGCCCTAGCAAGGGCATGCATGAGGAGATATGTGTCCAGATCCTGCAAGGAGAGAAGAGTGAAATGGAAGAGTGAAGACATTTCTATAGGATTTCTTTGAATGCTGTGGGAAAGCCACAGAAAGGTCATCCCTGGAGCAGGTGGGAAAAGACCATGGTCAAGGGAAGAGGAAGAAGGAGAATCTCTGCTCCCTTGTGCTGGTGGTGTGTTAAATAGGTATCTGGCAATGGGGGCAATGTGCAGCTCTGATCTTTCCCGTGTTGGTATTTTTACAGTGTGGTGCTGTGGAATCTGTGTGACACCAAAGGTTTGCTATCATCTAATAACTCATGGCAGAAGATGATCAGATGGACCAGGAAAGGCAAGTCATCTTTAGAAACAATTTGATAAGTAGCAAACATTAACAAGGAAAGAATTGAGAGACTTGAAAGGCAAAGTGGGTTTGTGGAGAACTGTTTTTGGGAAGGGGTAAACTGTGCTTTCTGATCTTGTTTGGTTATTTTTGTTGGTTTTTTAAAGAAAAAACAGTTTCTAGAACAGCTATATGTAAGACTTAGGTTCTTTGTCTGCAGGCTGAACGTGGCAATACATTGTTAATTTGAGAGAATGTGAAAGTGAAGCTGATTGTAAACAGAAATGAGACACTCATTCAGGCACCATGTGCATGGGACTTGGAGCGATCTCCACTGGAGGTCCAGGCACTGAATATTTGCAGGATTATGTGTCATCTCCTGGATCTGTTTTCATGTTCCAAGCCATCTGGCATACAGGAGTAAACAAACAGCAGAAAAGATAAGTAAACTGGTTGTTAACTGTTCCCCCCCCTCCCCGCCCCCCCAGTCTTAATACTGTAAGAGCAGGTTTATTTTTTGTTCCCCTAAATTGGATTAATTTTAGATTGCATTTAATATTACATGAAACAGTAAATGTAATGTTTCCACATTACAAGACACCACTCTCCCCTTTCCTTTGTTCATGAGGCTGTGCACGTGTTTTCTCCCAGCTCTAGCTGTGGTGGGCAAAAGGATGAGCACATCCCTACCCAAAGCCACTATTAGGTCTCTTAACTGATGCTGGCGCAGCTGGTTGGTGCTGTGTCTCCAGAACTAGTGCAGGCAGCTCTGGTGTGACTCTTGGTGTCACTGGGAGCAGCTATGATGGTTTGGCTGAGAATATCTATTGGTTAGCACTGGCTCAGCTGACAGCAGTGATTCACAGATGTAGCCTCATAACAGTGGGTACAGAATTTCACTACAGTGAGTGAAATGACAACGACCCAAACTTGTTTCCTTCCTGGTTTCACTGAGGAGAGTCTGATATGAGGATTACAACATCCACTTGTTTGAATTCACTATGTTGGTTCAGAGAAATCACGTCTCAGACTAGCTGGGAAGGACTTGAAAATTTTCTGATATGATTGATTAATGCACAGGTGAAGTAAAACCATAGCTCTATTAAAATAATCCAAACAGGTGTAGTCAAGGCCCACTGGTACCAATTCATACTTTAATTGAGTATTGCATTATTTAATGATTTTCCTTTTGGTGTAATCTCATTTTGCAATAAATCTAACTCAAACCCTCAAAAAACAAGAGGAGTATCTCAAGGTTTTCTAGTTAGAGAGGAAGCCCAGAGCCTGTCAGCATGCAGGCAGAGATGAATGTAAGGTTTCATATGTTGTGGTGGGGAAAGAATTTGGTTTTGTTGCAGGAAACTATACCAAACAATTATTCCTCACTGTAGTGCCTTTGGAAAGCTGTAGCCTACAAAGTACTTGAGTACTGTGTCCAGTTCTGGGCACCTCAATTGAAGAAGGACATTGAGGTACTTGAACATGTCCAGAGAAGGGCAACGAGGCTGGTGAGAAGCCTCGAGCACAAACCCTATGAAGAGAGGCTGAGGGAGCTGGGGTTGGTTAGCCTGGAGAAGAGGAGGCTCAGGGGAGACCTTCTTGCTGTCTACAACTACCTGCAGGGTGGTTGTAGCCAGGAGGAGGTTGCTTTCTTCTCTCAGGCAAGCAGCACCAGAACAAGAGGACACAGTCTCAAGCTGTGCCAGGGGAAGTTTAGGCTGGAGGTGAGGAGAAAGTTCTTGACTGAGAGAGTCATTGACTGCTGGAATGGGTTGCCCAGGGAGGTGGTGGAGTCACTGTCCCTGGAGGTGTTCAAGGCGGGTTTGGACGTGGCACTTGGTGCCATGGTCTGGTCTTGAGGTCTGTGGTAATGGGTTGGACCTGATGAGCTTTGAGGTCTCTTCCAACCTTGGTGATACTGTGATCCTGCAAAGGGCAATGCCTTCTTCAAAACTTCCTCAAAATCAACCAGTTAGTATGGGCTGTAAGACAGCTAAATGAGTCAGCTCAGAGTCACCTATATGAATGTGGTGCTCTAACTCCCTGCTTCAATCAAACAACTCAGTTCTACCATCCTTCTTACCTCCAACTATATCTTCATACTCCATTTTTGGTGCTCATTGGCATTTATGAGAGAAACTGGGCCAAGGAGTTAAACCAGCTGAAGAAGACCACTCCAAAAGGACTAATTCTCTACCAGTTCACCCCCTTGGCTCCAAGAGGTACAGTGAGAAGAACTGCAAGGTCTTTCTCTTTGCTTGGTAAGATTTCCAGGAACTTATCTCATTTTTGCAGGCACTATGTGAAGCATTCTCCTGTTTACCAGAGTCTAAACCTTCTCCAGAAAAGGAATGAAGGCAAAGCCTTTTGAAGCCGTGTTAACATTGTCATTTCTGAAAGGTATGTAGTAACTTTTATCATTTGGAGTGGAGTTAGAAATATTAAAGAGAAGGAATAGGCTCAGGGGGCAGGAATCCTCTGGATACTTCTGGGTGCTCAATTGCCTTGATTGTTCCTTGTGTCTGTGTAATTTGAAGTTTGTTTATGCCTGTTTGATCTCATTTCCCAAAAGTGTTTCCGAAGTCGTACTCAGACAGAGGCTGTGTGAAGGAACCTTCTGACTGAAATGGAATCTCTCATTCAAAATTAAATAGGATTTTTGTTGTTGTTTTGTTTGTTTTTTGGAAAGCTATTTCCTGGCAAGGATTTCCTGTGACATTTACAGGGCGGGTAACCCATTAATTTGAATCCAAGCACCAGCGGGAGCTAATCTGGATGACACTGGATCATGTTTGGCATTTGTTTCCACACTGGTTAGGTGCCATGTGAAATATTTCCAGTGTTGACCCATGTTTCCAGCTTTGGAAGCTGTGCTGGAAAGTGTAGCTACGCTAGAAGGAGTTGTCTGATAATTTGATTTGATTTTTTCTTTATGAACAGTGTGGTGGAAATGTTAACTCGTTCACAGAAAATTCAGGTGCGAGCACAATTTCACACCTGTGTCAGTACCAAAAGGAAGAGCTGGTACAAGATTGTTGCCACTGTTATTTATTATGTTTAATTGTGGAAATGTTTAACTTCCCACGTAAGATGAGGCTTGCACTCTGCTATGTCTATGTATGCAGCTTAACCTTCTCTTGAAGCACACAGAATGCCTCACCACAACCTGTCTCTGCATGTAAAAGGCTCTTAGAACAAGCTGTGTGAGTTCTGGTCCTGGGTGGGATACTGCAGACCTGTGCCTGGAAGTAGTGGGTCAGGCTCAGTGCTGGCACACTGCAGAGCATTGTAGCCAAGGTTTTAAATATCAAGTGGGAACATATTTTGATCATTCTGTATTCATGTCAGTAAATAGCTGCTGGTCTGTTTCCCATGGGCACCAATTGAGTCAAGTGCTCCTCCCAGTATGGAGTGAGGGTATGTAATGAGAGAAAGCATTCAAATAACATGGTTAGGAGCCATAGAATCATAGCATTGTTTCTGTTGGAAAACACCTCTAAGATCAAGTTTAACCATCAATCTAACACCACGATGGTCATGAAATCCTGTCCTGAAGTACCATACCTATGCATTTTTTGAACACCCCTGGGGACAGTGACTTCACCATCTCCCTGGGCAGCTTGTTTCAATGCCTGACCACTCCTTCGGTAGGGAAATTGTCCCTAATGTCCAATCTAAACCTCTGCTGGTGCAATTTGAGGCCATTTCCTCTTGTTCTGTCTTGATACTAGAGAGGAGATCAACCCCCACCTCACTGAGAGGAGGCAAGTACTTGGGGTACTTGCCTCCTCTCAGCCTTGTCTTCTCCAGGCTAAACAACCCCAGTTCTCTGAGCTGCTCCTCACCTACCCTGTTCTCCAGGCCCTTCACCAGCTTTATTGCCCTTCTCTGGAACGCTGCAGCACCTCAATATCCTTATTGGAGTGAGGATCTCAAAACTGAGCTCAGTGATCGAGGTGCGACCTCACCAGTGCTGAGTCCTGGGGCATATTCACTTCCCTACTAATTTCATGCTTTGGTACAGTGAAGAACAGTTGATTCCTAAGGACACAATGTGAAGTATTTTTGTATTTTTTAATTTCTGTTCAAAGCAATAATTATCAGAAATTTACTGGGGTGATAGAAAAGGGTGTAAATTGCTAAAGAATCTTGTCTGGACAGCTTATTGGATGTTGAGATGTAAAGGTGGGCTATTTGGGAAGCAGATTTTCTGTTTGCTCTCATTTTCTGACAGTTCTCTGACTGTAGCCTCTATTAAAAACAAAAACAACCAAAAAAAAGGGAAACCCCCCCCCCCAAAAAAAAACCAACTCCAAAAAACCCCAAACAACACACCCACCAAAAACAAACAAACCAAAAACCAACCCAAGCAACCCAACAAACCCAACAAAAAACCCAACAAACCTCTCAAGCTCTTTTAAGAACACAGAGGAGTTTTTCCTTCCTAACTATAGGCTGATGGCAAGAAGGGCACAACTGAGGAAAATATCCTTGGAGGACTGAGGCCAGAGCAGACCTAGGTCTACTGTAGGCATTATCCCCTGGATTTTTGTCAGTGTAGTTATCAAACCTAGAGTGAAGAGTATTATTCTGCTTCAAATAGCATGAGGGAGAAATGCTGCTATCCCAAGCTGTTCTTGCATCTCAGGATAACTTCTAGGCAGAACCTAAGACTTACCCCATTGCTAGTTCTGGGATGTGGGAATTCAGTCCCTTTGGCTCTAGATAATTAGGCAAAATACCATCAGGATTTTTGAGTGACAAGGTGAGCTTTAGTATAAAAGAAATAAAAAGGAAGCATGCAAACTAGTTTCACTTGGGCTTGTCACAGTTCTGAATTCATCCTCAGTTACAGTCAACCCCTAACACCAGCAACTGTATTAGCTGTAAATCCAAACCTCGTTTTTACCAGCTTTTGGTCATTTCAGACCTGTTCTAATGCCTTTTGGGATTAGTGGCACTTTTTCAGTTTACCTGAGTAGAAACTGGGTCAGACCCATATCAGGTGCTTGTCACATTGATACTTAACCAATTTGTAATTCCAACAGGACCTTAAGTCTAATTAAGGAATCTTTAATAAGATTGCTTTTGCGTTTAAACAGGCCATTTGTGAAGGCTTCTTTCCCCGCAACAATTGGATACCCTCATTATCCAGTCATTTCATGGCAAGATGTCTCACTCAAAATAATTTCCAAGCTGTGTTTCTTTCCTCCTTTTAACTTAAAAGAACCTCTTGTCTTCTTTGTGGTCAGTGCAGTCCATTTGTTACTGCCTGGTATGAGCTGCAAATTGTACATTCTTAACTCCCTTGCTTTGTTTTTCTATACCAAACTGTAAGCAAACCCTGAAGTTTGTTCATATTAGGGATCAAACACTGAATTTCTATTTCTTTTCTTGTGAATTCCTAAGGGGAGGGGAGGAAAAAAAAAAATCAATATGCTAACACTGTTCCATCAAGCTTTCAAATTTATGCAGACATCAATAGGCAGCTGGTCTCTGCTTTTTAGTGTTTTGGGCCAAGTTTCTGATTTCAAACAGATTGATGTAAAAGCAGATGAACTTTATAGCAACTTCTCTGGGTTTACACCATGTGCTCAGACTAGGTCAGGCTGTAGGATCAATCCAGGATCAAAATCTTGGTATTTTCTATTTGTTTGTTTGGTCTTGTTTTATTATTCCCTCCCCCCGACTATTAATATAATAATTATGATTTCATTAGGAATGGAGTGTCTGCATCTTCATAGCTACTCCCTAAGGAAATTAAAGCATAATAATGTGATATTGTGTGCTGCCCAATATATATAGCTGTTGTTATTTGGTAAGTGTATGTGAAATAGTATTTGCTGTGCCACCAATTTAACACAAAATAAAATCCTTCCGAGTCAGAGTTATGTCCTCTGCTATATATTTGAAAAAAAGAAATGAACAAATTAATCCCATGAAATGCTCTGATTTGCAATAAAATTGATCAATGTGACCTCCCTCCACAAATTGCAGAACAGACCATTCACATTCTTTTGAGTAATATTGTTGTTTTACCTTGAAGTGCATTGCTGCTGTTCCTGATGTTAAGTGTAGCATCTTAAGACTTTTTAATAGAATGAAACTAAATGAAAATTGATTGATAAAAGCTCCATCAAGGTGTTTATTGTTTTTTTGCCCAGAGGTAAAGCAGAAACTTTTGAAAGCTGTGCCATTTGTGTTAGATACTCTTTTTCAAAGTGCATGGGTAGTGGAGATGTGAGCATAAAGGTAGGAAATTGCTTTTAATCATTAATAACTTGCACAGAGGGCTTGTAGTACAAGGCAGAGCGTCCACCTTCATGTCAAATAATGATGATTTGTTACAAAAACTGGTGTTTGGAAATGTAGTGGGAGATTGTGTATGCAGTTGTAGTACTGCAGTTGGCATCTATAGCAGCTTGAAGCATATGCAAATGAGAGGGAAAATACTGATTAACAAGAGACACTAGTAGTACTCCAGCTATGTTAGACACAAGTGCAGTAGTTGAGACAGGATGTGGTTTAGCAGTAGTTGCCTGCAGGGCTTTTATAACTGTTAACCCTTTGGAGCAGGGCCTGAAAGAATCACTCCCTGAGTCTTGGAGTATTCTGGTTTGCTCAGGGCAGAAAGAAATCTGTTCCCATCAGCAAGAGGATCTTATTGAGAGTGAGAAACATAAATTGTCCTGGTTTATATAGGAAAATAACATCCAATCTGAGAGGCCAGAGTGAAGTAACAGGAAGGATGATGTTAGTGGAGCCCTAAGAGAACTGTGGGAGGACATTTGTTCTTGGCTGTTGTGAGGGGCCACTGGTTTGAAAACACCTGCTCCAGACAGTACTTTGCTGCATGACTGCCTTTTCATCCCAGCTGCCAAGGCAAACTTGAGTAACCAACTCAACTCTGTATGGATGAGCAGGTTTGAGCTAAACAGGTTATGTTGGGGGTTAATTTTATGCTGTACAGATGTTGCTTTTCTCCAAACTGAAATGTCTGTGAAGAAGTGTGAGTGTGGATGGTCAGAAACTATCACCCATGGAGACAGGGAAGCTTGGTAACTTGCCTCTTTGGCTAATCAAGATAATTTTGCACTCTCAGGTCTCCATAGGCCTTTTATCTCCTTTAAGAGTGTTGAGTGATATGGACTGTGCCTATTCATCACATGCTAGGGGTAATTATTTGAAAAGATGAAGGGTAGAAGTGGGTCTGGCCTCTCTGTAAGCAGGCACACAAGTGGTAGCCATGTGGGCTGCTCACATTGTTTCACTCTGAACATCATCCCAAGTGTGGGGGCCATAGTGGTGAGCTGACCCTTGTTGCTGACTCTGGGCACACAAATTGAGGTCTTGACTTGGAAAGTCTCCCGTCTAATGGGAAGTCCCAATCCAAATTGGGAAGGTCTGGGGGAAACGGCAGGGGATGTGACCTAGAGTCTGAGACTCTGCAGTGTTGGTGTCAGAAGCAGAACTGAGTTCTGGAGTCTGGTGGCCCAGAGGCTGCAATGGATTAATTGATTGTGTTCCTTACTCATAAGAATGTAGCTGATTTTTTTTCTGTTCTTTTCTAACAGCTTGAGGATGAAGAATTTAGTAGCCTTCCGGTATCTGAAGGGGGCCTACAGGAAG
>VWZE01009690.1:406607-437369 GCA_013396675.1 Eubucco bourcierii
TTGGCCTTGTCTCCTGGCATCCTGTAAGAAAGTCCTGGGAAGATTTGGTAGATCTTAGAGCCATTTAGGTTGGAAAAGACCTTTAAGATCATCAAGCCCAACTTTTGACCCAGAACTGCCAGGTCGTTGCTAAGCCATGTCCCTCAGTATCACATCTACACAGCTTTTCAACCCCTCCAGGAATGGGATCTCCACCACTGCCATGGGCAGCCAGTTCCAGAGCTTGACAATGCTTTCAGGGAAGAAATTGTCCCTCCTGTCCAACCTAAACCTTTTCTGGCACAACTGGAAGCCATTTTGTCATGTCCTATCTTCTCTCGATGTACCTAACCTTGTCAGGAGAAGTGAAATCACAAAACGATTAGAAGGGTTTCTTCTCTAGAGTTTAATTCTCCTCTTTTCCCGTTTTTCCCTTGTCTGTTTCTTCCTTCTTCCCCCCTGGTATGCCAAAGTATTAACTTGCCTAATCAGTGACTTTGTTTTACTATTTGGACTTGGAAAAAAAAAAAACCTAATGACAAAAGAGTAACTTGAGAGATACTGGTTTGGGGAACACCTGAGCCAATAGGATGAGATTTAGCTTTAGCTTGCAGTTGATGTGTGGCTAGGAGTAAAGTTAATGCTCTCCTTAAACCATAATGTTATTTGTAAGCTTGATTATCTGTTCTCACACCATGGTGTAAGAATGTTCTGATGCTGGAAAAGGGAAGCCAAGCCACTCATTGAACTTCGATGAATCCCAAGAAGTCAAATAACACAACTCCTTCCGGGAGTTCACAATTTCTGTGCTCCAGAGTGCTGGATTTAGAAGATTGCATCTTGCAGAACTGTCAGGCCATGAACCTTGGCAAGCATGAGCTTCCACACCTTCCCAAAAATCAAATGAACTATTAAAATTGGCTCCATGAACCAACTGCTTCCTCTTTCCTACATCTTCAGGTAGTAGCAGTAAGCATCATTAAGACCATTTATGTTTTAGTTGAATATTAAGCGTGACTAAAAGAGATTTGAAAGCAAAAAAAAACCCAACAAACAAACAAAAGACCAACCAAACAAATAAACAAACAAACAAATTAAAAAAACCAAAACCAAAACAAAACAAAAAAATCCCAAACCAAAAAGTCTACTAAATAAAATTCCAGACTGGATACCCATAATGTAGTAGCTCAGAAATTCACTGCCCTTCATTTCAACCTCATGTTGTACAAATCAAATTACAAATGAAGTCTGCTTCTTTTGGATGGTGCCAACCATCTGATAGGGAGACCTTGGCTGGCTACTCTTCATGTGTCTTAAGGGGATATAAGAAATGAATATTTGTAGTTTTTATTGCTTTTTGTAAAGGCCATTTTATTTTAATGCCTTATAAAACCCCCTTGATCAATTTTCATCTTATATCAGTTATCAAAAGGCCTCTTTCTGTAGACTTTAAGCCTTTGTGTCTCTGAGTTTATCTTAATAATCACAGAAACAAAAAAAGCCAATGACCCATGACAAGATTCATTTTGTTCCTTTGTGTGTTTTACTCTGTGTACAATTTGGATGTGTCAGATTCTAGAGGGAGCTGTGATTGAGAGTTGTTTAGAACGGTCAGGGGGCTGCAGAATACAAGCAGAAAGCTCCTGGTAGCTCTTCATTTTCAATCAGCTCAGCATTTTTCCTCACGTCTAGACCTTAGGCTGCAGATTCATTCTGAGTTTCCTTCAGTGATTCTACTGCTTGGGTTTTTGTTTTAAAAAACAATAAATAACTAGAAATGTGTTATTTAGAACTTGAAAATGGGCCCTTACCTGGGTGATAGTGCCCCACTGATACTGCTGGGGAGAGAGGGGCAAGTGGGGGTGGTGTTCTAGGGGCAAATCACAGAAACATGAGAGAAAGACCCTCAGGATCACCAAGTCCAACTGATATCCCTACTCTACAAGGTGCACCCTAAACCATACTCCCAAGCACCATATTCAAACAGATTTTAAATACATCCAGGGTTGGTGACTCTACCAGCTCCCTGGGCAACACATTCCAATGCCTGACCACTTTTGTTGGGAAAAAAAAATTTGCTAACATCCACTCTAAACTTACCCAGTTGCAGCTTGAGGCCATTCCCTTTTGTTCTATCACTAATTACCTCTGAGAGGAGACCAGCACCAACCCCTCCACAGTGTCCTTTCAGGCAGTTGTAAACAGCCATGGAGTCTCCCCTCAGCCTCCTCTTTTTCAACCTAACCAACCCCAGCTTCTTCAGTCACTGAAACGAATGCTGCCTGCACTGACTGTGCCCCTGAAGTATTGGGTATGAAACTGAGGCTTTTGTGCCTCCAGATACTCATTCTTCCCATAATTTTAGGCTCAAAAATTGATCTAAGATAGAAGTTAGCATAATTTGTACTGAACTGATTTCTGTGTAGTATTAATACATGCGAATCAGCACAAGGATGAAACAAATATGTTTGGTTTATCAAGTATTTGTTAAAGTTTTTCTTGTCTTGTAGGATGAAGAGAGGTTGTGTGGTAAAACTCTCTTTTTTTTTTTTTTTTCTTTTTTTTTTTCTTTTTAGATTTAATAATTTTGGAATGAAATATGTGATTTCCATAAATGGATGGTTGCACTAATCGTTAAATGTTTGCTTAATGTAAAAAGTTTTCTCCAAGTGTTTGCCTGCCATATGCTAATAACAAGATGGTTAAGATTATTTAATCCAACCTACATGTTTTCCAGCAATATGAATTTGTAGAAAGACTTTAGGGTGTGGAAAAGCAATGTATATCCACAGTGAGAGAATTTTCAGTTTCCCAAAGTCTTTTGGAGTCGCAGAACCTTAGAGACAGGAAGGGACCTCCAGAGGTCATCAAGTCCAAACCTCCCTGCCAAGCAGGATCACCTGCACAGGAATGCATCCAGGCATTTGTTGAAAGTCTCCAGAGAAGGAGACTACACAGCCTCTCTGGGCAGCCTGCTCCAGGGCTCTGTCACTCTCACTGTAAAGAAGTTTCTCCTCATGTTGAGATGAAACCGCCTCTGTTCCAGCTTGTAGTCGTTGTCTTATTGCTGCCAAGAAGAGATTGGCTCCATCCACATCTGTTTCAAAGAACTGTGTTTGCTTATTTCCCCTGAAGTCCCCATTTACTAAGTTTATTATCCAAACTCTAGGTCAGGTACAGGTTTATGAATGAAACCTTCAGTCAGGCAGAGCTTGGTCCTTGAAGGCTGTGTACCTTGAAGGGTACACAGCAAGCAAGAGTACTAAGCAGCAGAACTACAAGGTGGGATATCTTCCCAATGATTATTTTTATAATCAAAGTGTCATTTATCCTATTAGTTAAATCAATTAAACAAGATCAATTGACTCTTTCTCTCCTGACACATTTTAATGTGTTTATATCTTGAATGAGTGAAGGATGTCTTGTTTGACATGACAGCTTTCTTCTTGTATGGCTACCTCTGCCTTTCACTCCAAAGACTGACAAAAGATATGAGTGGGTCTGTCCCATCTAGCAAAGGGAATTATTTCCTGATTTGACATCCTAATTGATTGGGGATTTCATAATATAATAAGGAATTTTCAATCCTGGATTGCTCAGTGAAGCATCATTCATTGCAACAGAAGGATAAAAAAAAAAGAAAAAAAAAAAAGATGATGAATCAAAAATCTATTGAGCATAATTCTCCATGCTGTGATTATTAACCATGGTTAATAACCTTCTCCCTCTCCTCCTAGGACTTTCAACCCTACAATTCTGTTCTCTCTTTTTAAAGGTAGTTGCTCTGTTTAAAATAATTTTCAAATAGTGTCAGTTAAAAACATCAAGAGTGTTCATGTAAAAAGTTGACTATCTGTATATGTTCAGTACAAACCCTATGTTGAAAATGTGGATTTTTTTTCCCCTCTCCTTTCAACAGCAAATGGAAATGAAAAACAGTTAGGATGGTAAGTAGTAGGGGCAGAAAGAAGAGAGAGGAAGGACACTGAAGGAGGTCTTTAACAGCAAAGGCACTATACCGTGCAAAAAAGAGCTTCACCCTTCTTGATTGAGCAGAATCAAATTTAGCAGCACTACTGTAGGCCTGAACTTTCTCCTATGTGATCTGGGCAACCCTGGACATCAGTTTTTCCTATACACTGTGAGAGGTCCCAGTAGCCTTCAACAGAACCAGAAGGTCTGATGGTTAATGGGATGTGATATGCATGTTTTGGGATCTGCAACCACCTCAGTGCCATCCCTTCCATGGTGCCAGACTTAGAGATTGCCTGGGTAAAAAACAGGTCTTTGTATCAGTGATCCCTTCACATCCAACCAATGAGGTTTTGGTGGTGTTTAAGGTGCCATGACCATCATCATAAATATTTGGGAAATTATGTCCTTAACCTCAAAGTGGAGATGAAACCGATGTGTATTTTGCCATTGAGCAGAAACAGCAGGAGGTCTGATGAGGTGCAGGCAGAAGGGACCAACAGGCTCATCACAATAACATCTTTCAAAATGTGAACAAATGGAGTGAATTGGTTCTTTTTACAGAGATTATTCTGCAGGGAGAATGTTGCTCTGACTTCTGGAAGGAGCTGGATGTTCCATCACATTTCTGTGTTTCGAGAAATGGAAAATACAATGATGATGACGCTGATTGTTTTTAAAATGAAACTGTCTGTAGTTATCTCTAGAGATAATAATCCCCTGCTGCTTTAGTGCTTCCTTATTTTGTTCATGTAGATCTGGAGAATGAGGCATCGCAAGGCTGCGTCAGCTCCCCCGCGCCACCGCCAACCAGCACTGTCTCATCTCAACCACTTTTCAAAGTCTATTTCTTAAAATGATTCTATAAAGTTCTGCTGAGATGCTTTTGCTCTCCTGTTTTTTAAATACTGTGCCCAAAGCTTTGATACAGAAGGTTTTACCTTTCACTGGTTTCACCTTTCTATTGAAAGCTAATTAACTTCACCCCTCATATCTGCATCGCTCGTGAGACCCCATGGAATGTTGGGGTGGTTTAGTGCTTGGAGGACAGAACAGCATCCAGAGAGTAAATTGCCACTGTGCCAAGAGGCTGAGTGGATGGATGGTGCTGA
The DNA here is from genome assembly GCA_013396675.1 of Eubucco bourcierii. Lineage (NCBI taxonomy): Eukaryota > Metazoa > Chordata > Aves > Piciformes > Ramphastidae > Eubucco > Eubucco bourcierii. The sequence goes on from VWZE01009690.1 coordinate 411,671, forward strand.
TTTTGTAGTTTCTTTTCATTTCCCTGAGTGCAAATGGCCACATGTGAAGGAGAAGATCCAGGACTTGTAGGTTTACAGTGGTTTTGCAATAGGGAACATGAGTAAGGCATCGTTTGATGACTGATTTGACAATTGCTCCTGCTTAGGGGCAGTTTGGTCATGTTTGATTTTCTTTTTTTTTTTTTCTTCATGCAAAGATATGAGAGCACTTTTGGATTGTTTAGATTCATTGTTTACACTCTAAGAGTACAGAAAATGGGAAAGGAATAGGAGAGAGGCTAAATATGCAAGTTGGATGCTCCTAAAGACACCAGAATCCAACCCATGTTTGCCTGGTTCTCATTCTTGCATGATTACTTTGAGATACTTTTTTTTTTAATATAAGGGTTTTGGTTGTTTCAGGCATGTCTCATGATTGCTCCACTTTGTGAGGACTTCTTTCAAATCAGTATTGGCTGAATGTGCTGTTTAAAAAATAATGAAATGTATAGAACTGCTTTAAAAAAAAAAGATTTTGTTTTGTTCCCCACAATGTCAGGTGAAAGAAAAGAGAAATCTCTCTGTGTTTGTTCACAGATTGGACATACATCTCTAATGTTGGCAGCAGGTCGCATAACATGGTTGTGATGGGCCTTGCATTAGCAAAATGTGTATTGTTACCTCTGTTAGGGACTGTTCCATTAGAGGGTAACAGTTTACTGTTGGAGTTGGACTTCCAGCTGAAGTGATGGATGTCAGCAAAGCTGTGCTCAAACTCTGTACTCACAGAGCAACATCTACGTGAAAATAAAAATTAGGTATAAAAGTGCAGCCATGCATAGGACAGCTTAGAGGATCTTTAGAATGAGATTTGTAGAGTCCTGTCATAGACCTCTCCAAATTATGGCATAGAATCATTTAAGATCAGGTTCAATCATTTGCTCCATACTGCTAGGTCACCACTGAACCATGTCCCTCAGCACCATATCTACAAGGCTTTTAAATCTCTCCAGGTGCGGGGACTCTACCACTGCCCTTTTCAGCCTGTTCCAGGACTTGACAACCCTTTTGGGCAAGAAATTGTTTCTTGTGTTCAACCTCAACCTTCTCTGACACAACTTGTGGCCATCTGCTCTTGTCCTACCACTTGTTACTTTGGACAAGAGACCCATTCTGACCTGGGTCAAACTTCCTATGAGGGAATTGTAGAGAGCCAGAAGGTCTTCCCTCACCCACCCTAATTTTAGTCCAGGTTAAACGACTCCAGCCACTTTTCACAATGTTTGGGAGTAGATTTTTCCCCAGTATAACACAACTGATTTGCAGCCTAAACAGGGCAGTGCTCCGTTGGAAGAAGCATTTTTTTCCAAATACTAAATTTAAAGTATAATAGGGATGATAGTGATGAGAGAAAAACCCCTGGGGAACTTGTGTGATCTTCCCAAGGTATGGAAGGCCACCAAGGGGTTAATCATCCCCCACTGCCTATGAAATGACAACAAGCTCTTGGCAGCTTTCCCCATTCTTTATATAACACTTCCAAGCGCTGAAGCTTGTATCCTCCTAGTAATGCTTTTAATTTGTGCTCTGTTGGGGAGAGGCCAAGATTTAATCGAAATCATTAGAATGTCTTTGCTTGAAGTAGCTGAGGGCTTGTAGTGAGCTGGAGGAGGTTACTTCAGAATAATTAAAAGGAATACATAAGGTCGTCATTGGTGTCTGAGCTATTCCAGATACCAGGTTCAAGGGGGAAAGGTTGAGTTTAATGACAACTCCTCTTGAGTTAAGTAGGATGCTTGCACAACCACATAGTTTTAGTAATTAAACTTTGCCTCTTTCTCTTCCCACACACCTGTCCAAGTGGACTTTTTTTGTAGCTTTTTTTTTTTTTTTTTCCTTAGTGCAGTAATGACAGGCTTGAACCAAAGCCTGGGAGACAAATTTCTCAAAGATTCAGGGCTTTTGGGGCTCTACTTCAGCTTTGGGGGCATTACTGCCTAGATCCAAATCTAAGTGTTGCAGTTCAGCTTTTGTCTCCAGAATGGGCTATGTTCAGTGCCTGTAAGTGTGTGTGTGAGACAATGTGCTTGTGTGTGTGAACACTTTTCTGTGTTTGTTTGCAGTCCCCTCTGAGGTCTGGCCTTGAATTTTGACTTTCTTTAAGTGTGACTGTCAGAATGCTGATGCTGTTGCTTTCAATGGGATTCTGATGCCTATGGATTTTAGTCCTATATGTGTCTGAAAAGCAGTGGTGTGCTCTGGGTGTGTGCACAAGAAAATAAAACTGCTCAGGCAGATTTGAGGCATGATACACGTGCTGATAGCTTAATATAAATAAGAATAGGCACGTTCTTTCTTTGGTGGCTGTGTATTAGACAAAAAGGAATTCAAATGAAAGTTAAAGCACATAAATTTCTTATCTCTTGCACTGTCCAGTCCTGGTGCTGTACAGAGAGAGATGGGGCAAACTGGTGTGTGATGAATGTGTGAGGAACTGTCTTGAGTGTTTTTTTTTTTTCTGCCTGCATTTGAATACAGACTCTTGCAGTACAGTAAGTTCAAATAATGAACCAATATCAAATGTTAAAGATTTAGGGAATTGCCTGTGAACTTTTGACTCTGGGAATACAAGGAGGTTTGCTTTTCAGGAGAATTAGTCTAGCTGGGCTAATAGGTGCCAATAAGGGCTGTAAGCAGTGTGTCAGGGACCAAATCTTTTAATTAACCGCTGAGTGAAAAGTAGTTTGGGAAATGCAATAAGTCAGATTCAGGTCAGATCAAGCAGAATAATATGTGGGCAATGATGAAATTAACATACTAGGAAATGTAAGCTGAAAATCTCCAAACGTTCCTTATTAGACTGATAGAAAATGGGATTCACTTTGATTGCTTCAAGAAAACATTGCACCTATGTCTCCTTCTAGCAAGGTTTAGGCTGTTGTGGCCAACATGGTCTGCAGATGGAAAAGATTAAGCTGGATTAAACTGGAGGAGTACCACAGTCCAGCTTTGGAAAAAACACTGTGACTTGTACGCTCTGACTGGGGAGCATTGCAGTTCTCCAACAGTTCTACTCAGAGCTGTAACACCCAACGTGTTACAATAAGGATAAAGTTGCTAATATGCTACTTACTATCTCTTGTCTTTCTTGATAGATAATATTGCCTCACAGCTTCTTTGCACTCTCAGTTTCTCTGAGCCTCCATTTGTTGCTCTGGCAGTGGCATTGTAACTTCTCAAGGAACAGTTTGTCTTTCCATTTGTTTGTCACAACCATGTCATGGTTTGGGAAGCAAATACTAATACAACACAGGTAGTCAGGTTCAGCACTGTCCTATATATGTAGAATCTCAATTCTAATTGTACCTCATTAACAAAATTAATAGGATCAGAGCTACCTCTAGACCGTTTAGAAGGCAAACCAGTGCCGGCCAACTTATCATTTTGGAGTGAGGTTTAAATTGTTAGGTTTAGTTCCTATCTAATAGGATTTTAATCCTGTTCTGATTGTTCTCTGTGCACATCAAAAAGTATGATTTAAATGAAGGCCCGTGCCTTAAAGTTTCGTCCAGAGGGCTTTGAAATTAATGGAAAAACTCCAGCTAAGCTTAGTGAGCTTTGAATCAATCAGATTTGAGTCTTTTCCATCAACACTAAAATTTAAATATGCTTTGAACCTTTCGATTGTGGGTTCCTAATTTCCTAAGAATCATTATCAACAATGACAGTGAGGTATCAGATCTGTCAAATGACTTATTCTAGCCTCTACTGAAGTCTTAGCTGTTACTAACTACTTAAGTAATTTATTTAATTGGAAAGTGCACTAACTGCGGCGTTGCATGCAGTGCAGAGTAGTAAGGGATTCCATAAGATCAAAACCAACTTCCCAATGCCTCTTTGCATTTCCTGCTTGCTTTTTGACTGGCTTGATAGTTGTAATGGTTTGCTAGAATAATATTTTCTTCCTTGATAACTGTTGCAGGGTGAACTTCTTGCCAAAAATCAAAGGGCTGAATTGCATTCACTGGCTTAAAATCAGTCCTGCTGTCAGCAGCGATGCATGTTTAATTGTTCTGTCTGTACGTTGTTGGGCTGGAACAGTTTCAAACAATCTACCAATCAGGAGCAGAAAAAAAATCATTAGAAAATCAATTCTGGCTTAATTGAAGATCCTTCTTCCAAATGGGAATGAAACAAGATTTATAACCTCAGATCCACTGACTGTATAATGATGGTACTTGAGCTTGTCAAAATTTTCATTTGGGAGCTGTGGCATGAGCAGCATTGACTTTATCCACCTGCTGGGGGTCAACACAGCATGGGCCCTGGGGAGCAAAGGAGTGTGGTGTGTATGCAAGGTGGAGCACAAGAGGCCATGTTTACAAATTAGAGGGAGAAGAAAAAAAAGGCTTACATAAGGAGGATGCAAAGTAGTAGAAGGGAATTTCAGATGCATTGTTTGTTTATACATTTCTTCTGAATGCTGTGAGTGGAAATTACGATGACTGACTCACGGAGACATCCCTTTGGCATCTGCCTACTGATGCCAACTCTGATAAAATCCTGTATCCTAGAGCCCCTTGGGTAGTTTACTTTCTGCTCTCAGAACTAGGGTACCCAAAGGTGAAGTGCTCTCTCTCTTTGGCCACTGATTTCAACAGGGTCACAATTTCATTCCAGCTCTTTTCAAAACCTGTAGCCTAATTTTCTTCTGTTGAAAATTGTACTGGTTTGAGGCTAATTGGAATATTTTTAATAAAATAAATATATTATAGGCTGTGGAAAGAAAATAATGGTAATGTCTCTTTCACTCAGAGGCTTGCTGAGATGTGTAAGAATAAGAACACAAACACAGATAAGACACAGGCTCTGAGAATCTCAGTCTCTCTAGTTTTTTGCCTTCTCCTCTCTGCTGAGTAACCTAACTAACCACTCTACTTCTAGCTTATTTGTGTGTAAGCCAAAACCTTGGGGTAAGGTAGAGGGGTGGGAAGAAGGTGGAAGGGTGGTTGGGAGCCCCTCCTGGGGACTCTGATTTCTGGGAGAGGAGTTGTGTTTCTGTATTACCTTTAACTTGTCTATGTCTGTAACTATTCCTGTCTATTGTGTATATCTCTGCTTGTACATTGTGCTAAGCTGTAAATAGAGCTTCAGTCCTTAACTTCCAGCTGGCTGAGTTCTAGTCTGGGTGATTTAACAAAGGGGGGGGGGGCAGGGAACTCCTAAACCATCACAAAAATAGACCAAGTCTACTGAGTGTGATGTGGTTAAATAGTAGGAGGCAGGGAAAGCATAGAAAAATGGAAAACTGAGAGGAAAATCAGTCCCTTCCCTTTGCTGTTTTCTCCTGCTGTGCTGAGAAAATGCAGCAGCGTTCCCCTCTAAGTTTAAAATGAGTAAAAGAGGGAGTCACAATGTAAATATCAAGCAATAGCTAAAAGTGAATTTACCAAAGTTCAATAAACATAAAAATGATGAATTTAGATGTCATGTAATTAACTCAGAATTACATGAGCAATAACCAAGTAATTACACCTTTAATAATGCATTAAACTTGTCAGGAATACTTAGTCATTCAACTAGAATTTAACAAGATAGCCTATAGCAAGTTACAGTAATTAGATAGCGCTACTGAAAACATTGACAGTTCCTAATTGATACCTTTTATTATAAAGTTAAATGCCAAACATTGCTTTTGAGTGGATTAAGGAATAATATTAGCTATGTTTAAGACCATACTACCTACTCTTATAAATTGCATGCAGGTTTGAAAAAGCAGCAACGACAAACCCCTAAGAATTAAGAAATAAGAAGCAGCTAAACACATCAATCAAACAAATTCAGTTCACGTTCTCACTCCTGTGATTTAAATTAAGAGAACCTGCTCCCTGGCAGGTCTTTCAGTGAAGGAGAAGAGGAGGTGGAAGAGAAGACTTTGTGAAACAGGGGAAGAGAATAACAATTCCATCGTCTGGGGGATGCTGATCTTCAGTGTGATTCAGGCATGCTGCAGCCTTTGCAAGAGTGCAGCAAGAAAAATAAACAGGCTCAGGAGTTTGCTAATCAGATATTAAGGCAGAATTTGGGGGTTTAGATGTCTAAATCAGATTGTTTAGACTACAGAGAAAGGTTTGGGTTTTTTTTTTTTTTTTGAGAAAGAGGTAGAATAGAATTGAAACTATGTTTACTTGCTGTTTCTAAATGTGGGAGATAGTTCTGCTAGGTTTATGTTGGTCAGTCTATTCACTTAGTGAATAATTATTTTCCTTTCTTTCTTGGTTTAGTTACAAGAGAAGGAAAAAAAAAGTAAAATCTATTTCAGGGACAATGGGAAAAAATATAAAATAAAAGCAATAATTTAAAAAAATATGTCTTTTAGGTCAATTCAAAGTGTAGCTGTTCTGAAATATTTTTTTTTCAAGCTCTGTTTCTGAAAACTTTGACACTTTCTCCATATTTAGTCTGAATTTGCAAGCAGTTTTTGTTTTTCCCCTGAAGTTCATCTGACTCAAATTTCTTGGTGGAGAAAGCAAGCAATCTTAAACTAGGTATGCACTGAAATCTCTGGTGCTTAGTGGAACCATCTGTACTTGTAAGAAAACAGAGGTGAATGCTGCCTGTATGAAATGCTGGAGATCAGCTCCAGTGATCACAATACATCTTTGGTCTTTTATTATTATTAATTTTTTTTCATCTGTATAATTACAAGTCTTATCAGACTGCATGCTGAGCTATGCCTGATTGTCAGTAACACCTCTCTTGATTGCATCTTAAATAAGTATTCCATGTCAATCTGTAGGATGCAACTCTAGGGTACAAACAACTGTACCTTAATTCACAAATAGAAGCTCCTGGCCTGGTTTTGCTACACTGATAATCAACTTAGTTCCTTCAAATGCAGGCCTCCAGCTACCAAATGGCTAACTGCCCATCACCTGTAATACTGCTCCTTTGCTCTGATGTGTGGTGGCTGTGCTGAGCCCTTCTCTCCAGATACATGAGGTTATTTGTGAAAATGGAAGTACTGCCTTTATGTTTACATGATTCTCAGCCAGTTGCGTGGCAACTGGGATTGTCTTTACTCTTATGCATATTAAAACACTCAATAGATACCCTTTCAATAATTAATTGGTAATGAATGTAGAGACTTTAGGACGTTTTGTCCAACGTGTTTAGGCTTTATCCAGTGGTTAAACTGTCTAAAAGAGCCTGGTTTTTTGTTGTTGTTGGGTTTTTTTGTTGTTTATTTGGGGGTTTTTTTTTGTGTGTGTAAGGGCTTTAACAAGTGATGCGGTGCACTGTACTTAAAAATAACAGACAGTAAACAAAACCCAAGAGGAGCTGACTGACCTGAACAGCATCAAAGTCAGCCTGGGGTGTGTTCTTGCCATGCACAGGATAGAAACTCTGCACATCACAAAGCAAAGGGCAAAATCTATGGTGTGAGGGAGAGCAGCAATTTCCAATCCATTTTCAACACCTCTGATGTTCTTGACACCCACAACCAGGACATTGCATCTATCTTTGGACAATTTTGGTTGGCACCTCCAGTGTGCAACGTTCTCCTCAGAACAGTCACCACCAGAACAGCAATGCTGTGGCTTGAGTTAGCCTGTCAAGATGTACTTCTGTCTTAGACTATGAAATTAGTTCAGTTACTGACAGAAAGGCAGCTTTTGTAGACTCAAGTGATAGTTCTCTTGTTCTTTCTTGCTTTATTTCATGGCCTCTTTTTTTGGGGGGGGAAAACGTGTTTCAGCTCTGGTTGGACTTCTTCACTTTGGCAATTTCACCTCCTCATCATGTTGGTGGGCTTTTTTTACCCACTGGGATTCCAAAAACTGTCCTGTCCTTCTTACTGGGCACGTGAACAGCACTTCCTCTAAAGAAATGGTGAGGAGGCAAATATCTGGTTTCTTTTTGATTTCTATGATTGTTTTAACACATGATGGAATAAGAGTTTTGCCTCCCTCTCCAAACATCTGTTTCTGAGTTGTTTAATTAGACCTGAGTGCTAATAGATCCTCATGTTGTGTGGAAAAGTTTCATCCAGTGTTTGTTTGGCCTTGCCCTTGTTTGCATAGATGTCTGTACAACTGAGTTTTGCAGTCAAGTCACAGAGAGTCACAGAATATTAGGGGTTGGAAGTGACCCCTGAAGATCATCAAATCCCCAGAGCAGATTCACCTAAAGTTTGGAATCTTTTCTAAGAACAAGACTTTGCAACCTCCCTGGGTACCTGTTTCAGGGCTCCAGCACCTTCATGTTGAGATGGAACTTCCTGAGTTCCAGTTTGTATCCAGTGCCCTTTGTCCTATCACAGGGCACTAGTGAAAAGAGACTGGCTGCATCTTCTTGACAGTCACCCTTAAGATGTTTGAAAACACTGATCAGATTCCCTTTCAGCCTTCTCTTCAGGCTAAATAGCCCCAGGTTGTCTCAGCCTTTCCTCACAAGAGAGATGTTCTATTCCCTTAGTCATCCTTCTGGCCCTCCCTTGGACTGTCTCCAGAAGTTCATGGCATTGTTTTTTCTCTAGTCTGGAACATAGCTGGAGTTCCAGCGTCACCGCTTTGTCCCAATACTCACTTGCTTAGGGAAGAATGGATGCAGAGCAGTGTTCTTACTGTCCTTGTTTGCAGCAGCAGCAACATGTTAAAGGTAATTCATTTCCTGTTGCTTCTTCCTTACTGCCACTACTAATATAGTAGTTTGTCACTCATGTTGCTTTACATATGAATAACATGCATGTGTGTGCAGTTATCTATGTGATTCACACAAACTACTTTGCTGCTATGAAGGCTGCTCAGTAGAGCACAGCTTTGTGATTCAAAGTTCCTGGACATGAAATATTCTCAGTAGCTGGGACGGGAACTGGCCCAGTCTGTCTGCATATCTGTTCATGCAGTTCCTCAGGTGGGTGCACAGTTACCATGGCTGCAGGATGCAATCATGGTAAGTCAAATAAATGAAGGATACTATTGATTGTTCATTTTTGCACACACCATTACATGCACACACTTCTGCAAATAAGGGTTTGGGGCATAATTGGTTGTCAATGGAGCTTCACCAAGTCAGCTGCATGCATTTGGGTTTCCTTATTTTTGCATTGCAGAGAGCTATTTGTGTTGATTCTCAGAACCTGTCTTAGGGCTTTGAGTTTTCTCCCAAATTGAATTCTCTCCCTGTATTGCTCTCGTGTATGGACCTAGCATAGATGATGTGTTTAACCTTTCAGATATGCTGGTTGTGTTCCACTTTATGAAGCAAGGAGTTGAATGTTCCCCAAAAGCAAAAACCATAGGAGTTTGTTGAAAGCCTGAGATGGAAAATGTTTGGAGGCAGCTGTGAGAAGGTGAGTGATGGGTGTACTACTGAGCAAGCTGCTGGGGAAAATCAGAACAACCTTCTCTTGAGATCCAAAATTACTTGGTTATTGAGGACTCTCAGTATTGATCCTGGGGATGGGCAGCTGCTGGTGAGTGCTTTCCTGAGCTCCTCACCAATGTGAGCAACTTGTGCAGAGGAGGCACCTGCGTTCTCCCAAGCTGCCAGCTAATGAAGTGACAATGGGGTGTGATAACTCACCAGCCAGTGCTGGATTATATAGAGTCACTGCAGCCTATTAACACTTCGTAAAAATCCTGTGTGGCTTAGCTTCACTGAACCTGAAAAGCATTAGGGGAAGGACCTAAAAGCTGAAGCCCACATGAACTCAGAAGTGTTCCTGGGACAACAAAATGAGGATTTTTGGAGCCAGTTTGGGACCAGGGGGCAGTATGAAGAATTTTCTGCTTGAACGCTTGGCAGTGTTGTAGGTGAGGGTTTACTGGAGGGTACATGCTCTGGGCTGCTACATGGAATGTCATGCTCATCTCCCATGATGTAGGCAGGAGAAGGGGGTTGGTGAATTATCACCTCAATATAACTTTCAGCTTTCCTGGAGAACATGGAGTCAGCCTGTCCTTACAAGTCTTGGTCCTGCACTGGGTCTGAACCTGATTTGCCTTTCCATTGAACTTCCTTTAGACTCCACTTCAGAGTCACGGATTAGGCATACAACCACTTAAAGGCTGATCTCTGATCTGATCTGTCTGTTGTTGCTGACAGATGAAGTCCTCAGAATAGGTTGTTTAGGGCTAGTTAGCTGCTAGCTTCTGAGTTTAGTAAACTTAGATAGCTCAGGAAAAATTTCTCACAAGCAGTAGAGGTAGTGCAAAGACAGGATTGGAGTTGTGCAGCTGGGAGTGGAGAAAATGGGAGGACAGTAAAATTCCACCCTTTTTAGTGATAATGGGGGATCAGATTTTGTGGCCAGAGTAAGGTCTTTCTCCACTTCAGCAGACAGCCTTTGACTTGGTGCTGTAAGCAATCAGGTTCATCCCTTTCTTGTAGTACTAATTCTGTTTTTAAAAAAAACATAGTTTAGTGATACTTTTCTTTTTAATCTAATGCACTATTCACTCAGAAGTAGTAATAATAATAATAAAATAATAATGTTCCTGTGTGCTGGTTCTGATGGTTGTACATGGCATGTTCTTCTTTTTTCCAGGCATTTGTTTCATGCTTAAGTGAAGATGAACCTTGGAGCTTTGGTGGGTGATACCTCTGTGTGATTGTCCTGCCAATGAGGTGAGCAAACATATGAGTTGAAAATTACCCTGCACAAAGGGTTTGGTTTTAGTCCATATTAATTAGTTGCAGACAATTAAAGGGTCAAGGTGGAGAAGGGAAGGGAAGTAAGAAATAACCGAGGAAAGAATATTGTAAATAAGGAATTTTACTACTTCTATCATTGTAGTCATGAAAATGGTGTACAGAAGAGTTTCTCTAGGACTACAAAAGTTAGTCCATAATGTTTGTCATATATTAACTGTATTCTGGCTGCTGCATTAAATTTTCCTTTAGTGATGTGCACTGTATAATAACCTAGATATATAGATACACCTTAACTATTATCTTTCCCAAATGGCACAGAAGCACTGGACCAGTGCATTCCACACAACTGGAAGCAATCATCACACTGTGCATGTTTAGTCTGGACAGGTCCAGAGAACATATTTTTCATACCACCTACTTGCCACAAAACATTTTCCAATGACCTGTTTAAGACTTAATGAAGAGACTGTAATACACTAGAGGAAGAGAGCTAGGAGAAATCAAAGTCACAAGCAATGTCCTGAGGGCTGAGAACTGCAGGTAACTTGCTGAAATTCCCAACTAATCCCAGGATGCTGATAGTGCAGCCAGAAGAGCTTCCGTGATCATTGTCGATAGGGCCTGGAGGAAAGCTCTGCAGTATCTTAGGAGGAGTTGAATTCTATGTGCACAAATAGGATATACCAAACAATAACTAATGGTGTATCTGGCTCACTGACCTGGGCCTTGATATACCCTTCCTCATGCCCAGTGTCTATCTTCAGTGGACAAGGGGAAAGGAGCAAAAATCTTGAGTCATTTCCCACCCCCACCCCCTTTTTGGTACATAAGAGGGTGTGATCCTAGCAGCAAACTAGTGGAAGCCCTGAACTGTGGGATCAGCTGAGGTAGGCATGCTCTGAAAAGATCTGGAGGAACATAGTTACTATGTTCTTGATGAAAGTATTAACCTTTTGTGACAGGACGAGGGGACATGAAGTTAAGATGACCTAACTGGTTTATCACTATGCAAGTACAGAGTCTGCATAGATATCTCTGTTTCAGATAGCAAAGGGAGTTTTCAGTGTCCACCAAAATGTACAGTTCAGTCTTTGTCTTATTAAAGCCCTGATTCAGCAATTCCCTTCAATCGCGTGAAGCACAATCCAACTTAAATGCTCTGAACTCTCCAGTTTGATTCCAAGTGAGATAGAAAATGGCAAAATGTGGAAGATGGAACCAATAGGTGCACTAATCCCTTGGTGTCCTCTGTGCCAAGATGTGTTTCAAGTCTGGCCTCTGTGCAAAAAAATCCTCTTGCCCTTTTATAGTTCTTTTAATCGGGGGTGTTTTTGACAGAAACCAGCAAAATATCCTGGAATTACCTAACGTGCTCCAAGTGATTGTCCAATGGTTTGTGGAGCATTCCCATGCAGAGGTTATATAAAAATGTTCTGTTGCTATGTGAACTGGAGATTTGTTTTGATGTAGCATCAATACCCAGGAGGGGAGAAGAGGGTGGGGGGAGGGAAGAGAAGACAAGACACTGGCATGGTGCCAACCTCTGGAGTTTTTTGTGATGATAAATGGTTCACAAGGAGTCAGCATGACCCGCCAAGTAAACCCAAATGCTCTCAGAGAGCCGTGGGCTTCAGATACTGCTGACAGACAAGTACTCCTTATCAGCTTTTTGTTTAAACATACATGCAGAACGTGCACACATAGGATATCTGCTGTAGCGAGGCAGAAGCAGTGCCAACAAAGTGGACTGCACTGGCAGAGAATGTCCACCCAGATGTCCAGCTCTGATTTTCCACACATCTCCTTCTGATTTCTCTCAAAGCTTTGCATTTCCTCTCAGCTGGGGGCAGACCACAATAGATACCCTCTGCTGATGCATGTGGTGGATGAATTGTGGAGTATGGTGAATGCCTTTTCTAAAAGGAGGAATTCACATTCAAAAATGTTGACTGAGCTAGAGAAACCTGTATGTCTGTTGTGGCTGGTTCAGAGGTGGAGCTTCTCTTCATAGAGGAAATGAATCTGCTGCAGTGAGTCCAGAGGAGGACCATGAAAATGACCAGAGGGTTGGAACACCTCTCCTACAAGGACAGGCTGAGGGAGCTGAGATTGTTCAGCCTGGAGAGGGGAAGGCTCCAGTAAGACCTAACAGCAGCCTTCCAGTACCTGAAGAGGCTACAAGAAGGCTGCGGAGGGATTGTTTACAAAGGTCTGCAGTTATAAGATGAGGGGCAACGGTTTGAAATTAGAGAATAGATTTAGATTGGTTGTTAGGAACAAGTTCTTTGCCACGAGGGTAATGGAACACTAGAACAGGTTGCCCAGGGAGATAGTTGAGGCCCCATCCTTGGAGATTATCAAGATGAGTCTGGAGAAAGCTCTGAGGAACCTGATCTAATGAAGAATCTGCCTGCTCACTGCAGGCAGGTTGGACTAGATGACCTTTGGAGGTCACATCCAACTCAAACCATTCTATAATTCTATGATTCATTTGGTTTGATTTCTCTTTTGTCCTGATTATTGTTTTTTATTGTGTTTGTCTCAGGTGAATGGTTTGGGAGTTAAAACTTTGCAAATAGATCTCATCTTTATTTCCCTCATTTTATTTTTCCTTGATCTAGTCTTTCCTGGAAAGTGTCAATCTAGTTTTGATGGACAGGTATGAATTCAGTGGTGATTTGGGGAATGCTTGTGCACCAGTTGGAAATCTCTCTGTATCTCCCTCTCCCATGACACTTCCAGCAGCCATTCACTAACAGAGACTCTGTTGCATACAACTCTCTGTTGCAGGAAAAATCTGCAGGACAATCAAAGATGTAATTAACATGAAATAAGTATTGCCTGGCAGAACAGACTTAGGGAATTGAAGCAAGGGAAAATGTTCAGGAGAGTGTACAAATGCAATAAGACACATGAGAAAGAATCTACCTGCAATGGAAGGAGAACCATTCAAATGCTCTAAACCCAAGGAGAATGAAAAACAGTGAAACAAGATAGATTGAGAATTGTAATGTGTAGACTAGAGAGAAAAAGATAAAGGGATTGAATCATGAGTGTTCCACTGTTTGGGTGAATTAATCACCTCTTTCTTACTTTCCCTGTGCCTATGAAGGACAGGCAACAGGGGAAATACAAAGGGCATAGTGAGTCATAAACAGTCATGGAACATTTGAAAACAGAACATTCTGATGGCAGTAACAGTGAACAGGGTGGATTAAATAGGTGCTTTGCTGAGTGGCTCGAGTTAATCTGCAAATCAGGAGCTGTGGTGATAGGACCTGGTGTCAGCAGCACTTAGACTTGTGGTGAGCTGGCCAGACACAGTCCTTTGGGATGCAAAGGGAGCAGGAGAAAAACCTGGAATTAGCTGTGCCATGTGTTCCTGAGACAGCTCTGAGTGAGCTGGAGCATTTGCACTGTGCAATGAAGTGTTGGGAAGAAATACTGGTGTGGGCTTCAGGAGTGGTGTATCTACGTTACCTTTGTGCCTGAGATTAATAGCTTAGCAAGCCAGTGGGGCTGATTAGCACCACGCTGGAGACACTCTTCTCTTCCTGCACTGAATTAGCTTTGTCAGTGTTAGCCCAGAGCATTCCGTGCTGCACTTTGCTGTGAGGTGTTGATGAGCCCTCGGGGCTTGACCGTGAACTTAGCTGATCAAGCTGAACCCTTTGTGGTTCCCATAAAGCACATGGAATTAATGGAATAATACATTATGGTAAGCACAGTGCAGACACCAAGAGTTAATGCCCGCAGTCCCTTCCTGGCTTTCAACTTGACTGACTTTGTCGTGACACTTTATTTATCACTTTCTGCATCTGTAAAATGAGGAGAGGTGGCAGCAGGTATCACCTTTCTGTTACATTTGGAGAGAAATGGGGATCAGATATTGAAAAGGGGAGTCTAGGGGATAAGTTGACACAAGTGGGTGAGGCTTCTAGGGATAGGGAAGTGAATTATCTGATGGGTTAACCAATTCTTCCCTCTCTATTTTGTTACTGTTGCCATCGATGTGAAGACCCAATATCTGCCATATGTATATTTGATTTTGTGAATGGGACTTAAGTAGACAGAAAATCAAATCAGAGCCAAGATTTAGCCTGGAGGCAGACACATCCTAATGCAAATTTTTTTAAGAAGGGATTTGAACATTTTCTGTGGCACAACTTCCCTGTCCTGCTGCCGCTGATGCAGCATGGACCAGTATCCCCCAATTTCCAGGAGGCCAAAGAAATAAAATACTGTTCTGTCAAAAGTGAAGTGCCTCTGGGCAGCAGCTTAGGTGGGGTCTGGAGTTCTCCTCTATCTTTTATTGTTTTATTTTTTTTTTTTCCCCTCTCCTTTTCCATCCTGTGTTTGCACTTTAAAAAATTGTCATGTTGGGGGGCGGGGAAGAAGGCAAACAAAAGTTGACTTTTGTTAAACAGCTGAGGCTTGGCAGTTGTGTGGAGGTCACGGTGCTCAGTCAGTGTCAGCCTCCATTCCCCAGAGTTGTATCCTGTAATGTATTTATTTATCATTACAGACGGCCAAAATTTTTTTTCCCCCTTTCAGTTTGTTCTGTCCAAGGCCGCAGGGTTCCGACAGAGATCAACAGCATTCCCGCAGTGATGAAGCAGCTCGTCAAAAGCTGAATTAGATGTTAAATCTTTCTGAAGTGGGGAGGAGGTGGAAGAAGGGGAATCACATTGTGCTAAGAATTTATCATGTGTTGTTTCCTGTGAGATAATGTATAGGAGAAGATTTGTTATGGTGCAAGTTTCAAACTGCTGTTTCAGGGCTACGGTGTCTGCCAAGCTTATGATGTATTTGATCTTTTCTGAAAGTCCTTCTTTTCCTTTTCTACCTTTTGTGAAGCATCCTGTCTTCCAGGTAGGTAAATATTTAAAACACTCCACCAACTGAGACATGTACAGATTAGCACCCAAATGTGCATGGATAAAGAGGAATAGACAGCAGTCTGCTACATTAAAGTGTGAGACACAACTAAGTTCCAGCTCCTGGACAGAAAGACAGACACTCTCATTTTGTCTTAGCTGTGCAGTCAAATGTGAAAGACAAGTAGGGCAGTCATGTCTCTTTGTAGAAACTCTCAGGAATTTTAGGTAGACCTTGAAAGAAATAAGGCTTTGTTTTTTTTCAAAGTGCTACATATGCTCAGTGTTACTTAAAGCCAAAAGAAGCAACAGCTTCAGGGTCATTCTGAAAATGTTTGCTGGACCATTCTGCACCAGTGGCCATCTTCATCTGTGCAGGTCACTGTCTTGAGCCTGCACACTTGTAACATGACAAATACTCTTTGTGTGGAATACTCCTTGTTCTTCTTTTGCTCTTTCTTTCCTCAGAAGAAAGTATAGATGAGTCTCATCCATTTATATTTACTGATATAATTGTTTGCTATCTACAGCCACTTGACAAGAGCCCATAGGCAACTCATGCACCTTATGAATGGTGTATAAAATACACCCACTGGCAATCTGAATTGAGAGGGGAAAAGTGTCAGAAATCTTTTTCTCTTTCCTCCACTGAATAAATATGCTGGTGTAAGAACTTCTGGGGCAAAAATAGTTTTGCTCTGATTCTTGAATGAAACGCCAAGTGCAGTGATAGATGAAGTGGCAATCCTGAATTTTACTCAGCGTTATTTTATTCTTACTATCTAGGTCAAGGTATTTCTGGTTTGCTTGGATCAGACAAAATTTCCACAGATCTTAAATAACACTGTTAATATTCTAAGTGGTTTGGCTGTCGGGAAGGAAGGAAGCTTATTGATCAGCAGGATAAGTTCTGTGTGTACATGAGACATCTTTTCCTGCCTGGCTGTAATGAAGCAAGCCTGGCAAGTTCCCTCTTGCAGGATGTGGAAAGGAAGCGAGTAACATCCCTGTCTCCCTGCCTTAGCTGCTTGCATGGTCTTTACCTGAATAACCTTTAGTATAACTTTTCTGGCAAGCAGTCCTGGAAGTGCTGTTGTGTGCTTTGCAGAGGAGGGAGTGAGGTGTAGGGGGGAAGTCACAAATTCACTCACCATAAAGTGAACTTGAACTTTGACTTTGGACTTGAAGCTTATCTGCTTATTGTCAGAGTGTTGGTTTGCCCTCTGGGCTGGGTCAACATGCTTGTCAGATGCTGGCTCCTACCTTAAGTGTCCTTATAGGTAAAAGACAGGACTTGTTCAAGCCACTAAGCTCAGAAAACATGAGCAGATACCAAATGTGTCACAGGTGAGTGATGACTTTGGCAATACAACCCCTAACTTTATCCAGGGTTTGAGACCTCAGTCAGCTACTCAGGTTGCCTGATTTGAGGGCAACTAGCTTAAAGGTCAAAGTTTCTTCCAGGGAAAAAACAAAAACCAAAAGTGTCCTGAGTTTTCTGTATTGTCCTAAGGGAAGCTTTCATCCATCCTTCTTTTTGCAGGTTTACCAAAGAAATCCAAGACAAACTGCCTTTACTCAAGCAGAAATGGTACCATGTGATATCATTCTTAAGAATGGCTCCCACCCTTCACATCATATGATTTCTAGATAGCAGCTTATAGGGCAGTAGCAGAAATCCCTGAGTGAGCATTATGATCATGAGATGATAGTTAAAATCATGGTGTTTCATTGGCCCATTCACCCATTCTGTGCAGTATCTGGGCTTTGACAAGAGGAGTGGAGAGCATCTCCAAGAAAAGCAGGTAGCCATCTCTCTCTGTGATAAAGGAGATGTTTATCTGAAGCCCTCTGACTGAGAATTGGTTCTTCTCCAGAGTTCAGGATGTCCTGAGTAATGCAGTAGTAGCATTAGTAGCATTAGTAAGTAGTAGCAGTAGTAGTAAAGAATAGTAAGTAGTAGCAGTAAAGCAGTAGTGGCATCTTCATGGGACTGTTTAGCCTGAGAAGAGCCTAAGGCAGCCTTCTTTGGGGGGAACATGGCCCACTTAGGAATGCTCAGCACTCACCTGCAGGTCCTGCAAAGGATTTTGATAGGTGAAAGCCCATTTAGTGGAGTCCAAGCAGAGCTAGGCGTGAGTTTTGTGTGCAGCCCAGCTCAAGTGGTGACAGGAGCAGAGGCTGTGCTGTGCTGGGAGCGCTCCTGCAGGAATCAAAGCTATATAAAGTGTTAGGGATTAGGCACATCACCGTTCTCAATGAAGGTGCCCAAAGGGCAAGTTGCACGAGGTACCTGAGCTGCTCCTACACTTCTCTCCTGCCAAAAGGGGGAAGTCTCTCTTTACCACCCAGCTCTTTTCAGGTCTTTACTGAACCAGTTTCCCACACTGACTGCAGCAGAGCTACCGGAGTAAGTATCTTGTGCGACTTCATCCTGTTGTGTGCTTGCAGAAGTTCACAGTGAAGGAGAAAATGGAATCCTTGCATCTGGAGTACTACGCTAGCATCTCCTCTGCCAAGCAAATTTATTTGCCACACATTCCTGTTTAGTTTCTGAAGGGTCTGGAAGAAGTTAAAAGAGTGACAGTTATGAGAGAGGACATGCTCCAGGTTGGAGAGATTGGGTTGTGCTTTGTAACCACATTGCCTCTTCTGAGCCAAATTGATGTGCCGGTGGCATTCCAGCTTTCTTGAGCTCTCATGTTAGTGCTGGTAAGTGTCTGTAAATGGAACAATGAACAGCAGATAACAGTTTAATTTTCAGCTTTTTGTAGAAGGCCTTTGTTTCAGGCTGGAACTTAGATGGGAATGCTTCTGAATTACTTTACCTGGTTCTTTATTTGCTCCATCTTCCTTTTCTTTGGGTCAGACTGTACAAACTGCATCTAGGGGAGGATCTGATCCTGACTCTGACACTGCAGGTCGTGTAGCAGAGCCCTCCCTGTAAAACTGTCACAGTAATACTCTTCCAGTGCACAGAAAAGAAATCCAATAGAAGTGACATGATGAAAGATCAGCTGCGTTAAACAAAGACATTTTCTGTGTATCACACCAAAAGATGGTGTATTTCATAACACAGCAGAACACACTTCATCAGGATCCCAGAGAAGAAGTGGACCTGCTAAAAGAATCACCTTTTGGTGCCAGGGAAGTTGTGCATTTAATAGATCTCTGCTGTATTGTGTGGAGTGATTTGCAGCTACATTCAGCCTTGGCTAGAAGGTAATGGCAACATGTTGTAGGAGCCAGTTCTCCTCAGGGCTCTGTACTGCAACAATGAAGCTATAAAAGACATTATTGAAGTGGTAAGTGTCAGAAGGCAAGCAGGATGTAATTTCAATTGGGAGGTGCTTTTGATAAATTGGCCTGTTTAAATGCTGAGCTGTCCAGGACAAAATCTGGTCAAGCTGCTTTTTAGATGCTTGAAGAGGAGGAAGTTTGTCTGTCTGTGCTCTATGTGCCTGGATGCAATGGGTCCTAGTCCTTATCCAGATCAGAAAGCCCAGAGAGAGAGTTAATTTTCCTGCACTCAGCCCCTCCATACAGCTGTTGAGGTGATGCATGCCTTACCGAGAGGCAGGGTGGATGGATTGGACAAGGATCACTGATCTTGGCTTAGCCTGTCTCCTACTGGCACTTCTTGCCCAAGAGAAACCTCAGCTCAGTGTTTTAGATGGAAACCTTCCCTAACCTTATTAGCCTCTAGTGAAAAAAATGGCACTTCATGTTTGCATAGAGGGTTTGGAAAATACAACCTCCAGCATGTCAGAGAATGGCTATCTCTTGCAACCTTTTTTATGGGCACTTGTTTACTGCCTCACTCTAAAGAGCAGAGAGCTGATTCCCTGATATTTTTTTGTTTATTTTGGAAGGCATCTTCCTGTAGCAGAACTGGGAATGCCTCTAAGAGACCAAACTGTGATTAAATGTCTCTTATATTCTGACAGAATTTGGTCTGCAGGACAGTTCCACCTTGCAGTAAAAAATAGCAATTTTCTTTGTTTTATACTTTGAAGTCCATAGATTGGTTTTCTCTTCCCTTTCCTTTNGAACTGCTTGAATGGAACTACTCTGTAATGTAAGAGAGTGAGAGACACCTCTGTGGGCCTGGGGGGAAGGCAGAGGTGCGCATGCAGAATGTGGAGGGGAACATTGGGCAGGGGTGGGGTGTGGGGCTGCAGAATGCTCTGTGTGTGTGATGATGAGTGGCATTTTTTACCATCAGCACTTAGCACTGGTGCTCCAGGACCTACAGTGTGTCTGCAGGCTTGTGAGGGAGGCTAAAATAGGTTCTTGGCATAAGATCTTGGATCCTCTTTGCTTAATAGATTGCTGTGTCTCCCAAGTGATATCGCTGCAGCTGCAAGCCACAGAGGCATTTTGGCTGAAGTCCTCTCACTTTAAAGGAGAGAATACTTGATAGATCTCCTCAGCATAAGCATGACTGAGTGCTCTCTTTCCACTACAACCTGGAAGAGTCCAATTTTGCTGACCTTAGGGACACATCTCCTCATGTCCCAGGCTCTGGAGAAGAGAGAAATAGTATGTGCAAAAGTGTTCAGTTTACATAGAAAGATTTGATGCCTCTGGCCAAGAGGGTTTTTTGTACCTCCTTTGGTTTTGGAAGTTGGTGAGTTTATTTTTGTCTGTGTGAGCTGGCCTGTTTTTTGAATATATGGCAAAGGTGGCTAGAGCCCTGCATAGACACTTTTTTATATTTCATATAAACCTAAACAAGTACATTAAATAAAGGTCCTTTCACCTCCAGGCTGGTGGTTCAAATCCAGTCGTGCTTGGGAACAGAACTGTTCAAGCAGTAAAAATAAAACATCTCCTGATTTATGAATAAAAGTGTCAAATTTTGACTTGTTCTGATTACTGGCATCACATTATTTGTGAATGTTCAGACAACTGCCAGAAGTTCACGAAACACGTTTGCGAATCCCAGAAGTTTCATAAACTTCAGTCTGAGTGATTATTTGCTTTCTGGTGAGTAAGTGGGTTGGCTAAAGTGGTTTAAAAAGAACACCACTGCTCAAGCCCCATGGGAATAATGAGGAGATGCAAAGGCTCTCATTTCTGTACACAAAAGAAGGTGGCAATTCTGCTCCAGTCCACACCAGGCAGTTACTGTTTGTTCTGGGGAGCTATCGTTATGGCTTTGAGAAAGCCAAGGAAGAAGGGATCAGTTTGACTTTCAGATCTTGCATTGGTTGCTGGGCCAGGTGTTGTGGAAAAAAAATGTAAATAATTAATAATTAAATTTTTTTTTTTCCCTTGAAAGCTGAATTGTGATATTTGAGAAACCACGGCAATAGCAAGGCCAGGTAATGCTTGCAGACTGTTAGAAGTGGGGAGAAAACAGCTCTGTGGTTCAGAACTCTGCCAGACAGGATGGAGAGCTGTTGCCCAACATGAGCAGATCAGCAGCACTGTAGCTTCCTGCCAGCATAAAGGGCCTTAAAAAGCATGGAGGTTTGGTGAATCCATATGGATTTCACACCAAGAGTAGAGATGTCACCATGAGAGCCTAAATTCAAGGTGACCCTCTCCCTAGCAGGCTATGCCATACCCTTACTTGTTGGGAATTCAGAAGCTATCAGGGAATACTAGGCTGTGTGAGATGTGGCTAAAGCCAGTGGCAATAGGTGGCCCACAGTATTTCAAACTACTCTAGAACTAACTGTATATGACATTGTAAACTTCTAATGTTCTTTTTCCTTCCTGTGTATAAGTATTTATGTTCTCTCACTGCTTTCTCTCCATCTGCAGAAAGTAAAGTTTAGAAGAGGTTACTATAGCAGCTTTGAGACAGCACATGGTGCTTACATGGGCATGTTGCAGGACAGGGATAACATGGCATGGGCTGCTTCTCCTGCCACTTTGCCCAAGTGTGACTTTAAGACATTATGTGTAGTTCCTGTTGATATTATAAATAATAGATCCGGGCCACAATTTGTTTGCTAAAGGTTCCAACAGATGTGGTGTAATTAACAGCCTGTAATGATTAGGTTTTGGAGAGAGGGTGACATATCATTTTTTTAACTGCTTTTCTGCTTAGGATTACATCCAAGCAGTGATGCCTCCAGAGGGATATGCACATGGATGAACGTGCTTCATGCATGCCATTTATATACGTTCTCACTTTGCTTTCCAAGTATTAACATGTGTAAATCCCTTTGGCATGTGCAGATACGTGCAAGTGCCTTTATTTGCACATGGAAGCAAACATTTGTGGGGTGTGTACGCTGAGTTATGCTTGCACCAGAGTCCTTTGAACATTTGACCTTATGTAGTATCTCTTCAGATCTGCAACTCAGTGATTCAGTTCCTTTAGCCCTAAAAATAAAGGCAAGGTGACTTTGGGAGGAGTAATAATGAGTGTTTTAGGAAAGAAATGTTTGAGGTATATTGCCCAGTTATATCTGTATGCATTCAGAGGTGTAACTGGGCAATGTAATTCCATTCAGAGATGGAGAAACCAGTTCTGGAGGATAAATACAGGTGTAGCTTAGTGGTGCAGACATTGAGCTGATACCCAAGACTCGAGTGAACCCAACCCATTATTGCTGCGGAGATTTGTTCTCACTACCCACAAAAAATCACAGAATCAAACATTCAGGTTGGAAAAGACCCTCAGGGATCACCAAGTCCAACTGATAATCCTACTGTATAAGGTTCACTCTAAACAAAAAGCATAACCCAGTGCTGCAGCATGACAGCACAGCCTCTTGACTGCTGTAGGTCCTGTCTGTTCAACAGACTTGTCTAACAAGTTTTTTTTAGCTCTCAGAGTCTTGGAGCAGGAAGGATGCTGTGTTACTGTGATGCCTGTTGCCCAGAGGAGAGCAGGATGTAGGCCAAAGGAGGTGATTCAAGGGAGTGATTTTTAATTACCAGCTGGGAACGTTAGTGCATACACTTGAGTTTGGAGGGTGGATGAAAAATGGAAGAAAAGTTTCAACAAGAACTGCTTCCCTTTACATTTTGGGAGGACTTCTAACATTTTTCTCCAGTAGCTCCTAATTTCTGCCAGTAAATTCTATTCTTTTGTGCATGGCAGTAAGTATGATGGCAATGTTTGAAAGCATTCCCTGGCAATGTCAGTTAAATCAGGAAAGTGGGTGAGGGCCTTGTGGCCAAACTCTCAGGTTGTCTACCTCTTAACAGCTAGCCTTGACTATTTCAATGTTTGTGTTTTGGTGGAGTATGTTTTGTTTGTAGGGGTTTTTTTGTTTATTTTGTTTTTTCTTTTGTTTTGTTGTGGTTTGTTTTGTTTTGGTGGGTTGGTTTGTTTTTTGGGGTTTTTTTTTGTGTTTGATTTTAAAGTAAATAAATGAAGGGTCATGGCTGCTCCCATGGTGTTCAAGGCCAGATCGGATGAGGCCTTGAGTAACCTGTGCTAGTGGGAGGTGTCCCTGCCTATGGCAGGGGGTTGGAACTAGATGATCCTTGAGGTCCCTTCCAACCTTACCATTCTATGATTCTATGATTCTATGATTTTTCCCTGCAGGCACTCATGGCCACCTGCATTTTAATAATTTTTTTTTTCCTCTTTTAAAGAAACAGTAGGTTTTATTTTATGACTTTTAGCTGCTCTAAATCAGGTTTCTTAATGATATATCACTTTATTTAGAGACAGAGAAGGAGACGGGAATCTGAACCGACTGCCTTGCGTTTAAGAAAGTGAATAATGACTTGGAGAAGACCTTGTGCATATCTTTTGATCTTTGGGCTTCAGACACCCCTTCACCCATAATTAACTTGTGTGTTGACTGATCACCTGAGTGATCAAGGGAGACTCAGTATGTCAGTGGAAACCAGGAAACTATTACTCTATGGCAAAACAGTAATCAAGCCAACTCGTCTATGAAACAAATCAGATACCTGCAAGAACAAGCCTCGTAACGGCAAGCTGGACTGGAGATGGATGATATCCTAAATCATTATCATCAATATCATCAATTATGTTTGCAGGGTAAGCCCACGGTATCTTCATGGCAAGCACTGCATCCAGATAGCAGCTGCAACAACAGAAATTAAAATTACAGCATGAATTTCGGGAGGGGCAGTGCACTATGCACGACTAACCAATAAATCAAGACCATCAGTGGATTAGATGGAGTGGAATGGTAATGGTTATCATTCTGCTGTATAAAATGCACACCTTAGGGTATAGAGATAACTTAAAATATATATGAATTTGAAATCAGCCTAAATAGATGTCAGGTATTTTTCTTCTTAGAATTATGGGACGTTTTTTAAAGTGTGGATGCTTTTCAGGACAAATTTTAGCGCGGTTTGCGTTCAGATGAAACATCTCCCGTACACGTGAAGTCCTGGCATACACTGCCTGTGGAAGTGGAAGGGATCATTTGATTTATAGGTTCTTTTGTACATTCTGTCAAAGTCAGCCTTTCTGCTTAATGTGGCACATGGAAAGGCTGTTGTTGCACAACTCTCCGTAAGAAGAGAGTGTTTACTGTCAGACACATTGCAAAGTGTAAACAAAGACTCAAAATAGGCCTGTATTAAAAGAAAAAGCTCCAGCTGGGAAGGGATTAAGTTAATAATATTTTCTGTAATCTCTTTATCAGCATTTCTGTGGCCAGTTTATGGTAATAAACAGGCAAAAAAAAAGAAAAAGATTGTGTTTGAGATGGAAGTGAATTTCAGTCCGATATGAGTGATGTACCTCATAACCAGTTCTAATTAGAAGGGAGGATTCTTACAGAACTGTTCCTCTATAAATCATAGAAGATATTACCCCAACTTGTACAACAACTCTGAGATATGCTATGAAACGTGAAACTCAAGAAATAAGCTTTGCTGTTGTTGTTGTTGTTGCAATTCCATTCTTAGAAGAGATTTAATCTGACACAAGCTCCTGCATTAAAAAAAAAAGTAAAAATTGTTTGGAGAGGTTACTTGAAAATAGGGTAAACAGCCCCAATTAATAGAAAATGCTATTAAAATTTCCATTTAGTCATGACTTTTGTTTTGGTTAATCACAGTTGGTACAAACTGAAAGCATTGTATATTTTGGTACACAATATCCTTACTTGGAAGAGCTGATCAAAAAATGCAAACAAAACTTGTTCATGGCACAAACTTCATATTGAGCAAAACGTTACAGCAAATGAGGAGTCAGAAATGCAGGTTGTTAACTAAATAGATGCATATTTCCTCTTGTGACAGAGTCAGCTTTGACCTGGCCTGGTGCTTATCCACTTTATTACAGACTTTCCACGGTCACATCTGGAAAGGAGGCAACCACAGAGAAGACGACCTTGATGGTTTGATGTCTAAAAACAAACCAAGCCAAACCCCAAATAATGAGATTCCCTGAGTCTTTTTTCCTGTGTTAAGGTCCAAGTCTTTTTCCTATGGTATTTTATTACATTTTTAATAGAAAACAAATAGGTTTATTTCAGAAATGTGTTCTCTGAAAACATATGAACCTCTCAGGCCTGTTGATATGGTGGGGCTGTTGCTGGCTCTATTGATCCTGATTCAAAGCTGTAATTGCAAATGAAAACATCATTATATCCCCCAGCTGCTTTAATTGAAAGGATTGATTCATGGGAACAAAGCATGATAAGAGCTTCCACATGGGCCAGGTTCTAATGGACATTTTAACACTGTCATTTCAGCATGGGCTGGGTTTGCTCCTGAATAGAAGGATGTCATAGACATTGGGGAGAAACCTCCACTTTTCTAATATAGAATCATAGAATCATAGAATGGTAAGGTTGGAAGGGACCTCAAGGATCATCTAGTTCCAACCCCCTGCCATAGGCAGGGACACCTCCCACTAGTACAGGTTACTCAAGGCCTCATCCAATCTGGCCTTGAACACATCCAGGGAGGGAGCATCCACAACCTCCCTGGGCAACCTGTGTCAGTGCCTCACCACCCTTACTGTAAAGAACTTCCTC
This sequence comes from Eubucco bourcierii, assembly GCA_013396675.1. Classification (NCBI taxonomy): domain Eukaryota; kingdom Metazoa; phylum Chordata; class Aves; order Piciformes; family Ramphastidae; genus Eubucco; species Eubucco bourcierii. The sequence continues at coordinate 437,124 of VWZE01009690.1, forward strand.
CTAACATCTAGTATAAATCTCCCCTCTGCCAGTTTAAGCCCATTGCCCCTTGTCCTGTCATTGCAGGACCTTGTAAATAATCCTTCCCCAGCCTTCCTGTAGGCCCCCTTCAGATACTGGAAGGCTACTATCAGGTCCCCTCGAAGCCTTCTCTTCTCCAGGCTGAAGAGCCCCAACTCCCTCAGCCTGTCCTCATAGGAGAGCTGCTCCAGCCCTCTGATCATCTTTGTGGCCCTCCTCTGGACC
>VWZE01009690.1:438054-448710 GCA_013396675.1 Eubucco bourcierii
CTGTAGTTTCCAGGGTCATTCTTTTTACCCTTCTTGAAGATGGGTGTTATGTTTGCCCTTCTCCAGTCAGCAGGAACTTCACCAGTCTGCCATGACTTTTCAAATATGATGCACAGTGGTTTGGCAACTTCATCTGCCAGTTCCCTCAGGACCCGTGGGTGGATCTCATCAGGCCCCATGGACTTGTGCACATTCAGGTTTCTTAGGAGCTCATAAACATCGTCTTCTACTATAGTAGGCAGATTTGCCTGCTCCCAGTCCTCACTTTTACCCTCTGCAACTTGGACATTGTGGTTGGAGCCCTTGCTGTTAAAGACTGAGGCAAAGAAGTCATTGAGCACCTCAGCCTTGTCCATGTCCTTTGTTAGCAGCTCTCCATTTTCCTTCTGTAAGGGTCCCACATTGTCCCTAGTTCTCCTATCTCACCTTGTATCTTGGGCTCCACTTCAAGTACAGCAGGGGACCTACCTGGGACTGTAGGCAGCAGGAGGGTCACTGGCTTGGTGTCTCAGATGTCACAATTGTTTAGAGAAACCACATGTATATTAATGCATCAAAGATATGTGCTCCAGTTCTGTGGAATTACTAAATTAACAGGCTACTCAGAGGGCTGCAGCAGCTCTCCTATGAGGACAGACTGAGAGAGTTAGGGCTCTGCAACCTGGAGAAGAGAAGGCTTCCAGGAGACCTTAGAGTAGGGTTCCAGGATCTGAAGGGACCCTACAGGAAGGCTGGGGAGGGACTATTGACAAGGTCTTGCAATGCGAGGACGAGGGGCAATGGGTTTGAAGTGGCAGAGGGGAGATTTAGACTGGGTGTTAGGAGGAAGTTCTTTACAGTGAGGGTGGTGAGGCACTGACACAGGTTGCCCACAGAGGTTGTGGCTGCTCCCTCCCTGGAGGTGTTCAAGGTCAGGTTGGAGGAGACCTTGAGTGAGCTGTGCTAGTGGGAGGTGTCCCTGCCTATGGCAGGGGGTTGGAACTAGATGATCCTTGAGGTCCCTTCCAACCTTACCATTCTATGATTCTATACTCTAAGAGCAGGACAAATAGTATTATGACTCTGAATCAGCTTTCTAGTCTGAAGTGGATGAATTATTTACACTTTCACAAGCTGTTTCTCTTTTAGTCGTCTCCTCATAGATGGAATTTGAGGCTTTTTAAATTTACACAGGTAAGATGGCACAATGTAGAGTAGGATAATGTCAGGCCATTTTCTGCATGGTGTCAAACTGCTGCATTCCAGAATGACTCATATTTTCTAATATTTTAGGTTCAGACCTTAAACCAGTGTAGTCTGCAGAGTTACTGTCTACACCTTTTAACTGTGTGGATGATCCTGTCAGTCTCTATATTAGCCTCTTAGTTCTAGTTTACCTGCTGTCTCATGGCAAAATGTTTCTGGTTTTAACTAATATTGCAGTTCATTAAACAAGTCTTTTATTTATAAAAATAGCTTAAACAAGTAGAGTGTTTTGCAAAGTCCAGTTCTGAACAAATCTACAGGTGAATCCGGATAAATATGGTGAAGGTAAATATAATCCTGACGTGAAGGATGTCACAGTGCTGTAGTGAGCCCTGTGCATGTTGATGCTACAGATGTGGCAGCTACAGGGGTTAATCCTTCTACCCCCTTTAAATCCTTTTTGCAAATCAGTTTGATGTGAGAAATTAAAAGATGACTTAGAAGACCACCATGTTCCCCTCCTCTCAGGGCAGTTTTTGTGAATTGCTGTGTTTAGAGAATCTGAGGAGGAATAGAAGTTGATTTTTTTTTTCCTTCATAGTTTCTCCTTGCATCTGCCTGTATTACAGGATTAGAACATGCAAAGAATAGTAAGTATGCTAAGGTCTTTTATTGTGACTAATACTCAGTGAAGACAAAAAAAAATTCCCTTTTCCTTAAAAGGAAATGGTGGAAGTTTAAGATCCTGAAATACTCTTTCAGGATAGGAACTTGAAATAGAACAGAGGGCACTCCTTGCTCCGGCATCCTCTCAACCAGGGAGAACATGACTATACCATATCAGCTCAGGGAGGTGAACACACAAGACCCTCAAGGTCCCAAATTGCTTTCATGGATCTCAGCCCAGGACATTAGCTCTTCTTCAGCAACTCAGATTATCTTCAGAACCACATAACTCTACTTAGGGTCTGGTATTATAAGCCAGTTATGTCAGCTTGGAGGAGTAAATCTGTAGGGTAAGAAATATTTGTATAAGACTTAGATTAAGATCAATAAGGGGGAACAAAAAGTTTACCACTGTGACTGGCTGCAAACAAGAGTGAGAAGTCACTACTCCAGGGAATGTATTCTATTAGACAGTGTACAAATATGTTGGACAGTCTTAGCTCCTTTAAAAATAAATTAGTATTTTAAAAGACTTAAACAAGGCTCTTACTTATTAGATGAAGTTATCAGATGTTTTGTCTTCCAGAGGTAAACAAAGAGCTGAGAGAATCTCAATCACTCACTTGGTCTTATGACCTTATGGTCAGTGTCCAAAATACCAGCAGTAACGTTCCATGCTGTAGAACTAAAAAGAAGAAAAGCAGATACCCAGCAGGGTTAGCCCAGTGTCTTTCCAACTAATCCTTTATTTTTGCAAAACATTTCCATATGGGAAACTCAGTCACTGAGCAGAAGCACTGAAAATAGTGTGGCTGGTTCTTTGTGTAGATAAGTGATATTGGCTGTTGAATACCTAAACCTGTTGACAGGCTTTAGCAGTGCTGCTTTGGACATCTACATGTAAAACTGATGCCTGGGGCTCAAAGTGGATCTATAGCATTAAATTGTGACCACAAAGTGGGTATCACCAATTGGAAGGGAAGTAGAGGGCTGGTATTAGATTGTCTGGTGAAGCAGAGTATCTAGAAAGGATCTGAAGAACCGTGGCAGGTGTGAAACCTTTACACTGAACTTTGTGACAAATTGGTTTGAAATGTTATCATAGAATCATAAACTGGTTTGGGTTGGAAGGGTCTTTCAAAGGTCATCTAGTCCAGCCTTACTGCAGTCAGAAGGAACATTTTCAACTAGATCAAGTTGCTCAGGGATCCAAACAACCTGACCCAGAATGCTTCCAGGGATGAGGCATCTGCCACCTTTCTGGGAAGTCTGGGCTATTGTCTAACCACCTTCAGTGTCAAAAAATCCCTCCTTTTCTCTAGTCTCAATATCTCTTTCTTGTTTTCACACCATCACCCCTCATCCTGTCACAACAGGCCCTGGTCAAAAGTCTGTCCCCATCTTTCTGATTGGCTCCTTTTAAGCACTGAAAAGCCACTATAGGGGTCTCCCTGGAGCCTTTTCTTCTCTTTGCTGAACAACTCCAGTTCTTTCAGCCTTTCTTCAGATACTTCATAGACTTATTTATGTAGTGTGCTTAAAGATGTAACCTGGAATTAAAATCCCTTTCTGCTCGACAAAGTTTGGCCCTGGCTCTTTGCAGACCCTGCAGACAGTTAACTCATCCTAGAAAGCAAGCAGGCTTACTCTTAAGAAAAAGTCACTTTCCTCCCCCCCACCACCTCTTTTCTTTTCAAGGCAAAATGCATTGCAATAATACAGAGCCATCAATGCTCTCTCTGGTTACAGCTGAGTGACACTACATCAGCAGCAGAATATGTACAAATTAAACTGTAACAGTGTACCAAGGAGAGGCACAGCAATATCATAGAAATTATCCACAGTACAATATGACTAATGTTGTGTGAAATGCATTCATTGGCAAAATGATGTCTAGGTGTATCTTAAGGAGTTATGTTGATGGAGATAATGGTTATAGAACAGAGATAAAGGCAGGAAAGGCGAGTGAAAGACAAAAGGTTGCAGCAAGGGCAGCGTGGCTGGGGAGGATGCTGAAGTAGGCGTGTTTGGACAGAGGGAAGCTGTCTCCCTGTGGGATATAGCAGGGCGTGATGAGAACTTGGTTGCACTTTTCCTACTGGCACGCCTGGTGTGGAGCTGTGCTTGCTCTTTCAGGCATGCACACATGTTCCTGTGCTCTTTCTCACCACCTTTCACATGGGCTTCTCACAGTCAGACATTTAACTAGAAACACAGGCTGCATAGGTGGTAAACATTCTCTAGCAGTGGTACTTATAGAAACGTCTTTTGTTTCCCCTTTGTAAATATTGAAGCAAACAAAAATCCCAAGGAGAAGGAACTGACATTTTATTTGCATGTCTAAAACAAAACAAAACAAAACAAATCAGCTCAAGCTCACCCAGAAGTAAGCTGGCCAGAGCCATGACTTCATTAATGTGCATTTGAAGTCATTAGCCTCTTCCTTAGCTTGGGAGTCTTTTTGAAGTGAGCAAATATTTTGCTTGAGTAAGGAACTTGTATATTGGTAAATCAATTTGATTTTCCTCTCTTTCTGTTTAACATGGATTTGGAAAAAATATGTCCATCATGCTTTTCCACAGATGTTTACTCAGTACAAGAATGTTTTGTTTTCAAAGGAATTACCCAATTAGGGCTCTCTCTCCTTTATTCTTTTTTTAACTCTCTCAGTAGTTTTTTTTTTTTTTCTGGTTTTTTTTTTTTTTCTTTTTTTATTTTTTTTTTTTTTTTTTTTGTTTTTTTTTTTTTTTTTTTTTTTTTTTTTTTTTTTTTTTTTGCATTACTGGGTTTCATTTTCCAAAACATTTGGGGTGCTGGAGAGCTCACAACTCACTGTCTCCTAAAAACCTCTTGAATGCTTGTTAAAATCAGAGCACCAGGCAGCAGAGTTGGACCTGCCTGAAATGAAATCAATCTCTGTGCCACATGCTGCAGGAGTGCAGGGCCTACTGTCTGATGCAGTAAAAAACTCTCAAATTACTAGGAAAATTAAATGTTTTTGTGGTGTTCTTGATTAGTTTACTACCTGACTGGTTACAGAGACAAAGCTCAGGCTGAAATCATGCAACGGTTCTTGTTTATAACGTGTTGGAGTGATATTAGCTAGGGTTTTCACATAATTTATTGATACGTGCAAGTCTGGAAGGTAGATACAGCCAAAAATGTTGGGAGCCAACTATTTTCAAAGTCTTAAGATATCCAGAGGTGGGAGTTTGTTTTATCTTTTTGTGAAGAAAGGCTCCCCTAGGAACATTTCCATGGGAGGCAAAGCTCTCGGTAGGTGCTGGGTGTGCTTGACTCAGCTGTTCTGTTGTGCTGGCACAGAGGGAGGGAGGGAGGTGATAAAAGTCAGTGTTTTCAGCCTTGAGTCTACCTTGGAGAAGGGGGTTCTGTGTGAACCTCATGAAGCTTTTCCTCCAACAAACCACCTCCGCTTGCTGTTGAGCATGTGCCAGGAACTGCCTATAAAAGGAAGCTACCAGAACTTGGGGAGCTGTGATAGGCCTCTGCTCTCCAACAGCAGGCAGCTCCCTGTCACAGCTGCACTTTCCTCTGTGCAGGCAGGGTGTGGGGTGGCCAGGCTGGGATATCCTCAGTACCTAGCCCAGGCTCCATGATTTTGCTCTCTCCACACTGCCCTTTCCTGGTTTTATAGGTGTGTGATGGTTCTATGCAGAAGAATTTCTACCTGCCCCTCTTCATTTGGGAAGCAAACCTCATCTCTTTACTCCTGGCTCACTTCTCCTTCACTGTGTCAGGAGTGTGTGCAGCAGTACAGCCAGCTCAACCTTGAGTTGGGGGGAGGCATTCTGGGAGCTGGGCTGGTTTATATCTCAGCTGATTCTCTTCTTTCTCTCTTCTCTATCCCCTTAATAGCTTGACAGGAGAAATATAGGGAAGATACAACCATCTGATTAACAGTGCCGGGGGCTGGGGGGGCCAGGGATGGATGACAGGGAAAGGAGTGCAGCATGGCTACCAGCCAAGTTCCAGCAAGAAACAGAATATCTGGCTTCCTCTAATCTCTAGAGGAAAATTAAGTTACAAAAACCTTCAGTGGAAACTTTGCATACATTCAGTACCATTGCCATGCCTGACAGAAAAAAAAAAACAAAAAAAAAACCCAACAAAACAAAAAAACCCAAAACCCTGATATATTATTTAGTTTATAGTTATGGAATTAAAGGCATAAGCTTTCCCACTAGGAATTAATTAAAAAAAAAAAAAGAAGTCTTGAAAACAAAAGACAAACCCCTTTATAAACCCCTGAACAATCCATGCTAACAGAGTTCTTGAGAAATCCTCCTTTCCATGCTGATGGATGGTCTGGATGGTCATGTGTGCATTTGAATGTCTTGCCCGATGACTAAGGTGAATTTTTGCACTTGTCTGGAGAGTGCTTTTTGTGTTTTCAGATGTTTGTGCCACCCTCTGCAGGACCAGACCAGGGCAGATGAGAGTGGAGGTGTGGAAAAGGCTCCCGGTTGCCCTGAAGAAATGGCTTAGGCTGCTCATGCTGCCAGAAAGCCAAGGTCATCACCTCAGACCTGTGCTTCTCATCCTGACCTTCATCAGAAATGTGTATGTTACACAGTGAGATGAATTTCTCCCCCTCTTCCATGTCTGTCATCAGCATGTTAATGAAAAATAAGAGTTTGACTTTAAAAAAAATAGCATAGGTGTTAAGTGAGCAACAAGCTGGGACTTATGCTTTGAGATAAATCACTGGTTAAAGCTAAATAGCCTAATTATTCAATGTTACAGCTAGAGCACTTGAAGTAACCATGATGAAAGTATTACTTACATGTTACTCAGTTTTATGTGAGGAAGAAAAGATACTAGGGTGGCTGGTTACATCTTTACTTCATTCAGTCTTGTCTCAGGTTCATATAATTATTCCTTGCGGCTTGGATGGGTGGATGATTTGCTGGGCTGAGAACTGTCTGGATGGCCAAGCTCAGAGGGTGAATAGAGTTAAATCCACTTGGCTGCCAGTCACTAAGTGGTGTTCCCCAGGCCTCAGTATTGGGCCCTGTTCTCTTTGGTATCTTTGTCAATGATCTAGAGGAGGGAATTGAGTGAACCCTCAGTAAGTCTGCAGTTGACACTAGATTGGTTAGGAATGCTGATCTACTTGAGGGTAAGAAGGCTCAGCAAAGAGATCTGGACAGGCTGGATCGATGGGCTGACATAGGTTGCATGAGGCTTAACAAAGTCAAGTGCCAAACCCTGCCCTCAGATCACAACATCCACCAGCAGCACTGCAGGCTTGGGATACAGTGGCTGGAAAGCTGCCTGGTGGAAAAGGACCTGGGGGTGTCAATTGATAGTCATCTGAACATGAGCCAGCAGTGTTCTCAGGTGGCCAGGAAGGTCAACAGTGTCCTGACCTGGATCAGCAATTATGTGGGTAGCAGGAGAAGGGATGTGATCATGCCCCCGTACTCATCACTAGTGAGGCTGGATTTTGAGTACTGGGTTCAGTTTTGGGCCCCTCACTACAAGAAAGACATTGAGGTGATGAAGCATGTCCAGGAAAGGATGACAAAGCTGGTGAAGGGTGTGGAGAACAGGTCTGGTGAAGAGCAGCTGAGAGAACTGGGCTTGTTTGGCCTGGAGAAGAGGAGACTGAGGGAAAGACCTCATTGCTTTCTACAATTGCCTGAAAGGAGATTGGAGTAAGGTGGGGGTCAGTATCTTCTCTCTAGTATCAGGTGATAGATGAAAGGAAATGGCCTGAAATGGTGCCAGGGGAGGTTTAGGTCAGATATCAGGAAAAATTTCTTTGCTGAAAGAGTGGCCAGGCACTGGAACAGGCTGCCCAGGGAGGTGGTGGAGTCACTGTCTCTGGAGGTGTTCAAGAAACATGTAGTCATGGTGCTTTGGGACATGGTTTAATGACCATGGTTGTGATGGGTTGATGGTTGGACTTGATGATCTTGGAGGTCTTCTCCAACCAAAACAATTCTATGATTCTATGGTATATGTGAGGGGAGATTTCTTCCACCCTCAAAACATGGGCTAATGGTCTAAAATGGCGGCACATGGTCCAACAGACTGCGTTCACCGTGTCTGGCTGGGCTCTCTTGCTGGTGGCTCAGGCTGGTAGGAATCTGGCTCTGTTGGCTCAGAGGGGAGAAAAGACAGATGCATTTTTAAATGTTTCCTTCTGCCTCATTGCAGGCAAACTTGCTCCCAACCTGCAGGCTTGCAGGCCTTTTCTCACATGATTCATTCACCAACCTCATCTGAAGGGAGCATTTTCCATGCAGGCAGATATAAGAACCATGTTTACATGCTGTTTCCCTTCTGAGAGCTTTATTTCTCTTCAGCTTCAGGGACCTCAACACCAGCCAAAACTCAATATGGGGCTGAAATTTTACACTGGCCATCCCCATCCCTGGCTGTCCCTGCGACAGGAGAGAGTTGTGTTTGTGTAAGTGTGCACGTGTGAGTGCGTGCACAAAACCAGATGTGTGCTGACCAGAATAAATGAGGCTATTCAGAGTGTCACAAAATGGGCAATTTATGGCCAGTTTCAGCAATTAGTCAGACCAAAGAAGTGAGGTGGGTCAATATTAAAACCCCAGTCTTTTGTTTACTTTAAAAAAGCAACAGGGAGTTCCAGCTGATGAGCAAAGATATTGAGAGAGAGTAATTAAAGAGAAACAATCTCTGATGTTTGTGTTATTAGAGTTTCTCCTCATTTTGTTGTGCTCCCCTTACTTGGGCTTGAGAAACAGAGAGTTACTGCTTTCTTTTCAGGAGGGTGGTGTGTGGGTAGCTGCATGGGCTGTTCTGGAGCAGAGATTCCTTATTCGTTTCCCACCGAGCTCTTGCACCTTGCGGTGAATTAAGGTCTTTTGTAGAGTGCTGCCACTGAACAGAATTTCTAGGTGCCAGGCTACAGAGCCAACCACTTCTGAGACCATTTTAATTGTGCTAACTGGGGAGGGGAAAAATCGCCTGAAAAATATGAATAACTTCTAAAATACCCTCGCCCCCCCACCCCAGCCCAAAAGTAGCTTCAATGGTAGAAGCAAACCTTGATCATTACCTACAGCTCAGAGTTTAGCACCTTACTTTAGTATAAATATTCTGTTCCATTTGGTTAACTGTTTCTTTACTTAGATCCTAGTTCTTCTACTTCCAACACTGTCTCCTATGATTATGGATTTCAAATATGCTCTTAAAAACTCCTGAGTAACCCAAAGCATTGGGTTATATGGAAGCAAGCTCTATCCCTTTTAACTGCAGGTTGTACTTCTATGATAAGAAAGCAAACTTCTTTACATGACTTTTTAATGTTTCCTGACTGCTTGGCTACACTGTATGGATCAAGAGGCCCACTTCTAGTTTGCTGCTTGATAGCACTTCATTTAGTATGGCTGGGGTGTAGAAAGTGAGGCAGTAATTTATTTTTTTTTTTCTTTTTTTGTGGGTCATGATAGGTGCACCCTCTGAAACAATGTAAAAGGCAGGGAGGCCTTTTCTTGTGCATTGTAGGTGCATTGTGACCTCCTCAATGTTTATAAATAGGTAAAGGGTGAGTGCCAGGAGGTTGGAGCCAGGCTCTTCTTGCTGATGCCTGATAACAGAACAAGGGCCAATGGGTGGAAGCTGAGGTACAGGAAGTTTCATTTAAACATGAAGAGGATTTTTTTTTCACTGTGAGTGTGACAGAACCCTCAAACAGGCTGCCCAGGGGGGTTGTGGGGTCTCCCTCTCCGGAGATATTCAAAACCTTCCTGGATGTGTTCCTGTGTGATCTGGTATAGGAGATCCTGTGCTGACAGCGGGGTTGGACTGGATTAGCTTTTGAGGTCACTTCCAGCCCCTGACATTCTGTGATTCTGTGCTTGGTGAAGCTGGTTCATGCTCATGGATGTTCTATTATGGGTGAGGGATAGACAGAAAGTGGAATGGGAATAGAATGGTTGGGAGTTACTTAATGGGATTGTTTTAGTGAAACTAAAGATATTTAAATGTGTGGTTTGTTTCACTGCATATTTTTTGGCAGTAGATGGGGCCCTTACTGTAATAAAGTCCCATTGAGTAGGGAAGCTTTGGGAGGTGGTGCCCTGATGTAGTATGTTGGCATTGCCTCCTGGAAGATAGCTCTGACTTAACTCAAGCACTTTGTTGTTTCCATGTAACTGCCGAGCATGAAAACAAAAAGGGCAGTAATGGGGAACCAGTGTGCATACCCCTCTGTGTCCCTGCCTTTGCACCCCACACTGCCTTAATGCTTTATTTTACTGCCTTCCTTTCCAGAAAGCTGCAAACCCACATCTTCAGATTGCCCATGCTCCCTGACTCTGGTCCTGACACATGGTCAGGACACTGGGTATGGCCAATGGTGACCAGGAAGGGAACCACACTCCTGAAATAGAATGGGGACAGAACCAGATCCTCACTACCTGCTGTAGCACTGTGGATTTAACATTTCATTCATGCAAATCCGCATTTCCTGGCAGTGCAGGGGCTGGCCTGGAATCTAGACCTGGTCTGTTTGTGGTAGAACCATTATTCTAAAGTGCTTTTATTGATCTGTTGACTTTGTGTCTCCCTCCTTTTCTTCCTCTCTTCACCCTGCCAGCCTCCTAAAGACACATATCTTGTCTCATACAACCAAGGTATTTTAAGGGGTGAACAATGATTTTGAAACCAGATTAGGCAAACTGTACTTGACCAGTGAAACCAGATACCCCTGAATGACATCTGAAGAAGGATTTGTCCTCATTTACAAACAGTCCTTCTTTCTCCCCCTCTCTAATCCCCCACCCCCCCCCCCCCCTCCCCTCT
>VWZE01009690.1:448732-461304 GCA_013396675.1 Eubucco bourcierii
CAATAAAATTGGAAAATACCAACAACTGATTGAAGGCCAAGTAGATCTTTGTAGCAGCCTGCTCCTCAGAGTGGTGATATCATATTGTGATGGTTTATTTTCGATTGGTTGAGGTGAACTGTACATCTGTATATGTGCTGTGACATCCAGTAGTAGTAAAGGTGGTGATTTGAAGAGAAACTGAAAGACTCAACAGTTGAAGCCTGTAGAAAGCCCAGAAGAGCTGTGTGCCTTACTGGAAATTTCAGCTGAAATGTGTTGGAGTGCAGTATGTTACAGTGACCCAAGCTACAAATCTGTTTGAGATAAAAGGAGAAAGAATGATGCTGGAGAAACTGTTTACAGCCCTGTGTCTTCACAAATAGTACAAGAGGGGGTTGGAACGGGTTGATTTTTCACTTGTTATTTCAGTGTTCAGACTTTCTCAGGTTTCTGGAAAACTGCATTTCCTTCCTGAAAACATTTCCCATCAACTAGGCAGTTATCAGACAGACATTTAGTTAGTGATGTGAAAAACATAAGAGGTTAATACAGAACAGTTAAGGCTGAATTTAGTCATAAGTGTGGGTTTAATTTCTAAAACCTAAACTCTAAATTCTTCAATAGAGCTGAGTATATTACTGTCCATAAATGCAGTGTCTGAGAGATAAAGAAGTTATCAATTGTTTATATTCAGATAAACATAAATATACATCAATGCTTTATTAGGGAATAGCCCTCTAGTTTTCAAATGGCAAGACAATAACAATTTAAAAACCAAAAATTAAGTCAAAAAAGGAAACAGAAATGCATATTGAGCTCTCTTTTTGTAGGCTGGATAGTACTTTACGCTGTGGGGAATGCCAGGGGAAAGAGAGCGAGTGCTTTCACTGGAACATACTGAGATTAAGGACAAAACCTGCTGTAGTCACATTTATTCCTCACCCAGTTCATTCATATTGCCATTAGTTTTCTTTTCAGGGAAATTCTTGGAAAAGAAGATAAATTAGTCAGCAATACTAATGAAAATGGTGCCTGTGCACTACTGAAGCCCTCCTTTCAGGAATACACTATCACTCTTGCTAGCCAAGAACAGAAACAGCTCTGTGTGTCTTGGGTGAGCAGTGGTGCAGCACTGACTGTGGATCACAACTGGCACATTGGGCTGTAGTCAATGTGAGAGGTTTGTGAGAAATCTGCTGGCTGAAATGTGTTTGTTCAGAGCATTGATCTGAGAAATCTGAATATAGGCAGATAGAAGGAAGAAAGTTCTTGCAGTGGAGGTGGCAGAACACTGGCCCAGGTTGCCCAGAGAGGTGGCAGCTTCCCTATCCCTGGAAACATTCCAAGTCAGGTTGTTTGGGGCTCTGAGCAACCTGAGTAGTTGCTGTCTGCAGGGGGATTGAATTAGATGAACTTTAAAGGTCTTCTGCAGGGCAAACCATTCTAAGATTCTATGACCCTGATTGATTTGGGGCTCCATGTATGAAAAGCAGTCAGCAGTTCACTGTGTCACAGATGATTTAGCAAGTCCTAGCATTATGTCAGTAAACAGTGAACTTTCCTTTTAAGATCACAGACAGGGAGAAGAGAATGGGAGTTCTGGGGAAAGAGAATCTAGAAAGATCAAGGCTTGGCAAACACCCCTTAGTCATTTACTTTCCTGGAGAAGCTACAGGAGGACAGCAGCTACAGCTTGGTGTGTGCTGAGCTGCGCTGCTTGGGAGTGAACCACATAAGCTTTTTGTCATGCAAAGAGAAGGTAAGAGCCAGAATTGTCTTTCCCTCCAGACAATAGTTCACATTTCTGCTGCTGCTGCTGAAAAGATAATTTGGAGTCTCTCAAGCCAGACTCAAATTTGCATTTCTTTGTCAAAACCCACGCTTACAGATTTTGAGGCAGTGTGTTTGGCCAGTTCTATAAAAAACTTGATCAAAGCACTGGCTCAACCTGTGAGATGCTCTTAACTTCTGCTGTTAAGTAGACCGAGAAGTAACTTTGTATGTTTCAAAACCTAATTGCTACATGAAACTACCTGAATAAACAGATTTCAAGACCAGAAAATATTCATAATGATGCTTGTCTGGTAAGAGATCTTACAGAGATAATGCTGATGCTAATTCTAACAAGTAAATATGTCTTTATACAGAGCACAGTGGATTTGTGGGCTTCCCTCCTGTGAGATGCTATCAGAACAAGCCATGTAGTTGGATGTCGAAAACAGATGAAGATGATTTTCTGAACATCAGTACACAAATAAGCCCTGTAAGTAATTTTCAAGCTAGGGAAAGTGAGCCAAAAATCACATTTCAGGACATAAATGATGTCTGGGCAGTTATGCAAAAATCTACTTCCTCAAACAGCAAAGCTGAATGTTGACAAGTGCATTTTGTGGTATGGTATCATGGAGCAGGGAGGCAGGATCCTGGGCAGGTGAACTGATCTGCTGTGAGAAATCCTGTATTGACAGCAGTGGGCTCTCACTGGAGTCTCCAGGACTCTACATGAAGGAAGTGCCCTATATATTAGAATGCAGTGTATTAGTATGTAGTAATATTTTCAAGTATACAGGATTTAAGACTGTCCTGGCAAAAATGATTATGATCTGGGAACCTCCTGGCTGTTTTCAGTGAGATCTGCCTGCCAGGTGAGCCAGGCAGCTACATGCCCAGGCTGAGTGACATAGGATAAGAGGAAGAACGAAGGGAGATGTTCTCTAGTAGTTCAGAGGGAGGAGAGAGGCAGAAGGAACCCCTTGTACCTTCCAGCTCACACTGAATCTGATAGCCAGTAGAGCAGTTGTGAGCTGCTAGGTGTGAATCTCGCACGAGCCTGCTGTAATTAAGCATCCTGTGAGGTGAGAAGGGGTAAGGTCAGCAGCAGCATCTGCAGCAGCTCCCCATCCCTTCAGATACCCTTTGGAAATCTTTGGTGTCGATAGTGTTTGTTTTAGAGCCAGGAACAAATGCTGGCAAATGCAAAGGTGTTAAATGTTGGCCAACCTATCCCAACATGCCCTACAAGGAACTGAAGGGAATATTACTCTAAGTGGATGATGAGCTCAGTTCAGAGGCTGTGCAGTTAAAGTTTATTACCCTCATTAAGAGATATGTGTAATGTGGTTTTGGGCTTCTGATAGGGGGAAAACAACATTTCCAAGTGTTTTGTTTTCCTATCTGTTAAGCTTGAAGGGGAATTCAGTTTCTGTTTTCCACTGTGTCAGATTCAACTCAGAGATAAGATGTCTTGAAATCATAGAATGGTAAGGGCTGGAAGGCACCTCTGGAAATCATCTGATGCAATGCCCTTGCTAATACAGGTATCCCTAGATCAGGTTGCACAGTGGGTTTTGAAAGTCTCCAGAGAAGGAGACTCCACAACCTCTCTGGGCAGTCCAGTCCAGTGATCCTTCACCCTCAAAGTAAAGAAGTTTCTTCTTAAGTTCCAGTGAAACCTCCTGTGTTCTGGTTCGTACCCACTGTTCCTCTGAGAAGAGCCCGTGACCTCCACCCTTTAGATATCTGCAAGCATGTATCAGATCCCCTCTCAATCTTCTCTTTTCTGGGCTAAAGCACCCCAGGTCTCAGCCTCTCCTCATAAGAGAGATGGCCCAAGTTTAGAGTTTGGGGTGGTGTCTGAGGCACAGTCTGGGGCAGTCTGCTTTATCAGAACCAGGAGGGGTTTCCCTGTGGACAGAGGGAAAACCAGGAGGAAGGCACAGAGACATTCACGTGTCTCTGCTGGGAACTGGTCCTGTGCTGAGAGCATTTGGGCTAGAATGTAGAGTCACAGAGGTGCCCCACACTCCCTGGTGCATACCAGGAGATCAGGTTGGATTACTCCCAGAAGTGTAAATGCAGAAGGCTCAGGTTTACCCTTCCATGCAGTGGAACCAGCCCTGCAGAACCAGGAATGCCAGGATGGGCAGTCCAGGATGAGGAGTTTAGATTTACCAGATATTATTAGCTTGAGCTCAGGACTGGCCCTGCAGGACTGGGCTTGTTCACACAAGAAGAGTTGAGTGTCTCTTCCATGTGCTCCTCATCATCTCCATTATCTGTGTTTTTCCTTTATCTGGAGTACCCTAGCTCCTCCCAATGATGGAGCATTGACTCTCTAGTCAGATTTAATCTCTAGCTGTCTTTGGAGGATCAGGTCAGGAAAGGTTTGAGTCCTCAGCCCCGAAGGGAAGCCCTCCCTGCTTCAGACAGCACTGCAATTGAATCCAGCTGATCCCAAGTCTCTTGCAAACATTTCCATTTCAAACCACTGAAGTTTTATGTCTTTCTAGTAAATTTATTTTCTTAAGCCTCATAAATCTCATAAAGAACTGGAACAGCTAGCAAATTTGGCCATTCAGATACACGTTTTCCAGTAAAGAGAATAATGATTGCTGTTTCTGATGCCACCTCCCCTCCCCACCCCCTCAACTGTAGGAGTTCATCTCTTGCTGGCTGACTGCTGCTTGCACGCAAATTGGGCCATGCTAAGAGACGAAATGCATGCAGGTCCAAAGGATCAGGGAGTTGCTGGACCTCAGTGAGCTTTGCCACTGCCCCTATGAGTGACCTAGACAAAATAATTTATTCTCTTCACAGCTCACTCAGAAGAAATAGGTTGGCTCTTGCCTGCTCAGGGAGTTGGGAATCTTACCATTTCAGGCTGAGCAGTATATGATTGCAATGTGAAGGTGCAGAGCTGCAGGCTAGGGATCCTGCTTTCAAGGTCTCCATCAAAGGCAAAACACAAGAGATCAGCCCTGTTAACACAGCCGCAGCCTCAGTGCCTGCTGCTGCTCACTGCTTGTGGCAATGCGCAGGAGGGCTGCAGAGCTGTGCTTGTCTCTAGTCCCTGGGATAATCCAAAGAGGAAGCTTTCTGTATCCTTCCCAGTGCAATGATGGCAAAGTCCAGCCAAGTCTCCTAGGCTTAGATTTTCAGGTGGGCTCAAAAGAACATGAGCCCAAGGGTAATGTAGACCTAAGGCTTCTTAGGCTTCCATTGGAAGTTACAGGCAGAAGTACTGCAGATATATAGAAAAACATACTACAACACCAGAGAATTGCAAGCATCTTTTCCCTGTTATTTGTTGTCTCCCAAGTCCAAACAAGCTGATTTCCTTTCCTGCAATGCTGCTTTTGATAATCTCGTGCCAAAGGCACCGAATCTGTTCTTATTGCTGTCTATAGCAAGATGCCTGTTGCTTTTAATGGCTCAGCTATTAAAACACCACATCCCAGTTGTCTGGCTGTGAGCAAGCCCAAGCTATTGCAGTGACAATATGGAACCTTTTTCCTCTCTGACTGTTTCTCTGCAAAGTTTGACCATTTTGGCTGGGGTAAAACATGTGTCTATCTGGGAATCTTTCCAAGGATGAGATTTTGACAGCTGTGCTCATGTTGGCAAAAATCCTGACATCTTGCACTGGGTTGAAATAGCAGATTCTTAGTGGAGAGGGGTGGGAATCCGATTTCATAGATGAACACTTATGAATTGAGGACTGTGAGCCTGGCTTAGCTCTTTTCACTTGGGGGGAGAGGTTGAACCCATCCTCTGGGAGTGGAGTGGAATTTTTCTTTCTTCCTGTCTCCACCTGTGGGCACAGATGGCTGATGGGCAGTGGGGTTGATGGCAGCCCTGTATGGCTCTGCCAGCTTTCAGCAGCAGCTTGGGACATGCCTTGGACTGCACCCATGAAAGTGGATGTCAGCCTGTTTGGAGTACGTGCCAAACAACTTTGATTTCCATATTAGAGGTTTGGGCACGACTGGTGGGTGTTGTTAGCTCACGTTCAGTGAAAATCCATCCTTGCGGCTGTGATCAAAGCTGGGCCTGTTATTTACACCAGATAGCTTGTGAAAAAAAACCCAAACCTTTGGTACAGTTGGAAATAACCTGTTTTGGACAGGTTATTTTTTTTTTTATTATTATTATTATTATTATTATTATTATTATTATTATTATTATTATTATTTGGATTTTTTGTTTGTTTCTCACTGGGACCTCCATCTTGAACTGGAGAAATATTTCCCACCAAAGGTGTAATTATTCAAAGCCAATATATTTCTGCAGTAACCTTCAATTTGATGAACTGTCTTTTTTCTTTTTTTTTTTTTTTTTTCTGATGAAAAATCACTTATTTGGAGACCAGAACTCCCATTATCTCAACAAATAGGGAATGGTGGTAGACAAAATTGTGTCACAAGCTCACCCAGGAGGAACTCCACATCAAAGCCAAGCATAAACTGGAACAGGCCTGGTGAAAGGTCGCCAAAAAAGTTTTTTGAAAGGTATTTTGCAAATACTCTATTTATTTCAGTCATTCCAGTGGCCAGGTGGTTCTGTTATAATTTACCAAGAAAAGTTAAAAGCTCACAAGGTTTTAAACCCATGTCAACAATAATTTTTCCGTTTCTGATGTTTCTCTGAAAAACAAGGGAAAATAGTTTTTTAAAAACACAAGCAAGATACTGGTGAAACCTCCCCAAGCAAAACATAGCTCATGAAGAAAACAATTCAAGCAGTTCTGCTCTGGAAAGTTTGTAGCTTAGGGTTAGACACCTCAAATAAGACCCTGTGTCTGTGTTAAATGGGAATCTTTTCAGTTACTTTAACTTTCAAGAAAAATCAGCTAGGTTGGCCTAAATTTGTACTTGCTGTGCATTAAGTGCTGTATACAGATGTTTACTACACAGAAGCACATGCCTGGGAGGCTTTTTCCTGTTTTTAAGCCCTCAAGCTTATTTTACAGTTTTGGGAGGCTGTAGGTCCCTGTTAGATGAATCAGGTTTGAAATGGTTAAGTATGGAAGAATCCTGGAATGAGATCTTGTGTGCACGGAGTGACTGCAGGAGCTCAGGCAAGCAGGAGATGAGTTTTCAGCATATATTCTTTATCTGTCCATAGCCTGGCTGTGCCAGCTGAGTGGCTAGAAGAGTGACCAGTGACTACAAAGTTGTGTGGCCAAAGCTGTACTTTGCATATGGGAGATGGGGTTATGACAATTCTGCAGCTTGTAGAAGGATCAGGTTGATGGTAGAGAAGGATCTCATAAAATCCTCTGCTTTTCAATTTACCTAAAGCCAAAGTGGATGCAGAAGAGTATAATAAAGGCCACTGTATTACGTAGGACATTTGGTGATGGTCTTGGAGGCCCTTTCAAACTCATGCCTTAAAGACTACCTCTCCCTTCCTCTCCCACTCGTTTCTTGAGAAGTTTGGCAAATATTAGCACATCTGTGAGTGCTGAGCTGCTGTGTTTGAAGAGCTTCTAGCACCCGTGGTAACTTGATTAACACTAACATGAACATTCATACACTGAGAAATGCCAGTGGTGTGTCTACCATAAATTAAACTGAAATTCCTACTTTAAGTTGTCTTGCAGTTCTGAAGCAGATCTGTTTACTCTGGAATAGCATAAGGCAGATGTCTTCATCTTTGCTGATTTTTAACAGGTCACAGGCACTGACTAAAAGCCTTTAAAATAATTTTAAAACATGCTTTTCCCTCCTTTACAGACCTTAACCTTTAGTTGGTCTTAACCAGAAGCACCCAGGATAGTGTGATCCTAAAACAGACTGTCATAAACTGAGCAGCAACTTTTAATTATATGGTGTGATCATTACCTGAAACCAGTGAAGAGGTTGAGTTAATTATTGCTCATGTTTACACTTCTGTATCTCTGTGGGTTATGTTCAATCCCTTAATGATGATGATTAGAAACATACTGAAAACACATCGTAATTAGAGAGAGCTCTTAGCATGGTTCTGGAAGCACAGAGGTAGCTTTGAAGTGGAACTGGACACAGTGACTGCTGCCAAAACATTGCAAGAGTTTAGGAGCACTGTGCAGCAGGTTGTTGGTTGCCACATCTATGGTGACACATCTGTCTTGGCATGTGCAGCCCCTACCTCCAGCTCCAACCTTCTCATTGCTTCCTGTACGTCCGTGACAATTCTGTAGCTTGCTAAAGGACAGGTCGAAGGCGCACAAAGGGTTGTGTAAAACGCTCTGCTTGTCAATGTATCTAAAGTCAGACCTGAACTTTAGTTTGCTTTTCCACATGGGACTTTTTGGAGGGTGAGGCAGTGTTTAGGAAGAGGGATGGAGAAGGAAGTTTGGGGTGGAAGCAGAGAGCGGGCATTGGTTCAGGCACTTTGCCCTGCCAAGGTTTCAATGTGGGTTCTGACATGAAAGGGACTTCTCAAGTAGTGAGCTTTAAGCCTCCTTAAAAGGAGTGTTTCTGTGATGAGGGTTAGAGGCATGTGTTGTGGGATGTGTTCCTTTGTTTATTTTTCCCTTTTAAATAAACAAAAATACTGGACTTGTAATAAGACCAGGCTTGTGCTGTAAAAATCATGTTTGCTGGAAAAGTTGTCCTGTTTTCCATTGCCTAATTTCAGCTTGAAAAGGCAAGGAATGAATGTTGGAGGCAGCACAGCTACTTTCTTGGAACTATTTTGATGGGTACTAGAGATGAGCTCTCTCAGGAGGAAAAAATAATTTAGCAGTATGGAGAGAAAGGAGAGGTAGAACAGGACCTCCCCAGCATCCCTTACCATTCCTTTGAGGTCCAAAGGGTCGCCCTTTTGGTTTTCTAGATCATATCTGTAGGTAGTTTTGCCTGCAAACCCAAATTTAGTTTTCTGTCCACATGCTAGGGAGTGGGGACCTGCTTGCTTACCTACATATCTCCTCTTTCAGTGGTGTTCCTGCACCTGCAGTGTCTCCTTACAGATGACCAGTTGGCAGCTAGCACTCAACACGGACAATGTTAAGCTCGTGCCTACCACCTGGACCCAGAGAGATGCCTCCAGGTGATGCTGAACTCTTGCCACTTGGTTCTGTATAGGCTCTCTAAAATCCTACCACTTTTGTCCACCTACATGGCTCTCGTTTTTGCTCAGGCTGTCAGTATCATGCTCTTCAATTTCTACTACCACATTGCAAATTCTGGCCCTGGCAAATCAAATTTCACTCTGTTCACATGTGTGTGCTCTTTGCTCTACATCACTTACTCCTCCTGCCTATCACCCCTCTCACTGCATCTCTCTTGTGTTTGCTCTTGATTGAAGCATAACATGCTTCTCTTTGCTCCCAAGGTCCTCTATGCTCTTTCTATGCCCAATATAGTAATTTTTCTTTGGTGGTTAATGTGTTAGCTTTGGCCTCTGATCAGCCCACTATGCCACTCTGTTGCCCAGTTCCTATAATTTGAAAACACCCTCACATGTTTTCCTGTGCTGCTAAGGCACCCTCATGACCCTTTTCCCAGTTTCTCTTTAAAACTCCTTTTCTAAGATGACTATAAAATTTTCACACCAGTGGAGTACTGTGTGTTTTGAACTCTCTGCTGACTGAACTTAGGTGGCTTCCATGGACTCCCCTTGTCTGTAACATTGTCTGTCAGCTTTTGGCTTGGAGTGAAGACTCCCTGGTTCAAGAACCATCTGTTTGTGCTGGCTTTGCATGGTGTCTGTCACTGTGGGTTACTGTTCCATGAGGGGAATCCACAGGTGCTGTGGTAATACAAAATAGCAATAATAATTGAAATCCAAGTGTTGATAGCACCACATGTCTCTTGTCACTGCTCTGACACTGGACAAGCACTGATCCTAGAGAAAGTTGATGGATTTTATTTGCTTCTTGGAAAATGTGGAGGAGCGGATTCCACTTTCTCCTCCAGACCTCTTGCAAAGGGCTCTTTCACTTCTACATTTTCCATTAAAAGGAAGGTTATAGGCTTTAAAGGCAGGATGGCAAGTGGTGGGGTCAGCATGATGCAATTCCACTGTGTTTAGAGATCATTACCAGTTAGTAGATAGTTTGTGGGACTTGCAGAAAAAGCTGTGAGGCTTGTTTATGAGGATACAGAGCAATGTCATGGTCCACATCTGATTCCACTGGTTTGTTATTGTTGGGAAGCTTGTTGGAGAAGTGTCTCATTGTATATGGTGTCCACAATGCCTTGTGGTCCTGGCCTGTACAGAACAGGATCAAACACAGACTGAGGGCTTTGCAGCAGTCTCTGTAGATATACTTCAGCCCACAGTCTCCTGAAACTGTCAGCCACATGAAACCAGCATGAACAACGGCCTTAAATCCATTGCCTAAATAGAGTTTTGCCTGTGAAATAAAAAATCGGATGCCAAAATGTCATGCTGCAAAGCCCAACTGCTGAGCAGTTCTTTTTCCTGTGAGAAGCCAGAACTCTGAGAAATCAAAAAATAAAACACAACAAAACCCCAAACAAACCCCAACCCTGTGTCAGGAACAAAGGTCATTGCCTCTGCAGCAGCCAAGTGTGTAGCCCAAGGCCAGTCAACATCTTGAGCCTTCTGCTGTGGCTTTGGGACCTTTCACAAAAGCTGGGCAGGTTTCCAGCACTGAACTGTAAGGACAGTTGACCCATGGTGCACCTGGGCCATCCCAGCTTGATTTCAGTTTCACATAAGGCTTTGTCTAGGTTTATTTTATTTAATGGGCTTTTTTTTTTTTTTTTCCTTTCTTTCTTTCCCTTTCTGGTTATACTGTCACAGGAAATTCTCACTGTTCTATTACTTTTTTCCTGTTGGAACCGGCCTTAAAATAAAATGAATAAATAAATATATATCCATACATATAAAAATGTGCAGACAGGAAAACTATTTGGATCTGGAGAGACCTTGATAAGGCTGCTGATGAGGTTGCCAGCTTTGCCTGAGTCTGAGCTGAACAATTCCCCACCCTCTCCCTAACCCCTGGGAACTTCAGCAGTGGTGGTTGCGAGGCTTCTAATTCTGACTACAGGTGTTTGCTTTGAAAGACACCACATGCCATGTTGTAATCTCATTAAGGAAAAAGGTAATTAAATAAAAATACAGATGTGTTACAGTCACAGCTCCTGAACATCTGAAATGCCCGCTGGTTTATAAAAAAAAAAAAAGTGAAGAATAAATCTCTCTGAAGCAGCATTACCCTCTTGTCTCTCGTGGTATTATCCGCTATTAGTATTTTAAATTAAAAGGAGTTTTGAATGTCAACATCTGCTCTAAGCCCTCTCTTTACAACAGGAACGCTGTGTTTAAAAAACAAACACGTTAGGAATGCCTAAACTCCTCTCATTCTGTTGCTCTGCACATCCAAATATTCCTGCTCCTCTTTACTTGTTGCCCATTCTGCTCCAGCATTTCACCTTTATCACCGTTTTCTTAAGGTACAACAGATGATTTAAACCATTCCTGGGCTGCAAAATAGTAGCTGGACCTGCTTTGCTGTGTCATAATAAATTGGATAGTTGCTGATCATGCTCTTCTGAATTTTTAGTTTGAAATGGGCAAACTCCAGAATATATATTTCTGGATAAATTGGATGAAAACATTGTTCTGAAGAAGATTAGCCAGCTTAAACATGGACCTCTTTCTGTTCAGTAGTAACGATGATCATGGTGATGATGACAATAAAGTAACTCTGGAATTCATCTGGCCTCAATCCAGCAAAATATTTAATCCCATGCTTAACTTTTGAAGCATGTGTACATTCCTGTTCAGCAGAGTTAAGCATATGCTTTAGCTCTCTGCTCTGCTGCTGCTTGATTCCAGCATGTGCTGCTCCTGCTGTTTGTTTGAGATGTGCTATTTCTGGGTTTGACTGGCTGGAATAAACCATTGGAAGCAGCTCTGTGGGGAAGGACCTGGGAATGTTGGTGGATAAGTTCACCCTGAGCACAGCAATGCGCCCTTGTGGCCAAGAGGCCAACAGTATTCTGGGGTGCATTAAGAGGACTGTGGCAAGCAGATTAAGTGAGGTTCTCTCCTGCACCTTGGTGAGGACACACCTGGAGTATTGAGTCCAGTTCTGGGCCCTGCAGTTTGAAAGAGACAGGAAAATACTGAAGAGGATCCACGAGATTGATCAGGGAAACAGGACCATCACTCTGTGAATGAAAGGATGAAAGACCTGGGACTCTGAGGAGGTAAGGATGAAAGCCTGGAAAACAGAATGCTGAGAAGGGATCTTAGCAGTATCTAAAGGGTCATGACTATGGAATCAGACTCTTCACTGGTGCACAGTGATAGGATGAGGGGCAATGGACTCAAACTGGAACACAGGAAATTCTACCTCAACACAAGGAAACCTTTGCTGTGAGGGTGTTGGGGCCCAGAGAGGTTGTGGAGTCTCCTCTGGAGAGATTCCAAACATTCCTAGACATTGTGATCTTGCACAACCTGCTCTGGGTGACCCTGCTTTAGCCAGAGGAGCTTGGACTAGATGGTGTCTGGAAGTCTCATTCTGTGTGTTAACTAATGCTGAAGAATGGCTAAAATATTAATTGCCCAGTATGATTTCAGGGATTTGGAACAGCAGTTAAGTGGTAACCTGCTTGTTTAACTGAATATTTTACAAGCTTGTTGGTCTCTCCTTGCCAGTGGTTAACTCCTTTTCTGTAATGTTACCTTATTCTCAACTGGACAGAAGGTTATTGGCCTTGGAGGAAGAATATGAAAGTACCAAGGCTGGTAATGTTATTGTGAATGTCTTCCCAGTCATGCTTGGAGATTTTCTTAAAGCCTGAGCTCTTGTAATTCTACTATTTCTTTGCTCTCTCACTTTA
>VWZE01009690.1:468594-479591 GCA_013396675.1 Eubucco bourcierii
AAAAAAAAAAAAAAAAAAAAAAAAAAAAAAAAAAAAAAAAAAAAAAAAAAAAAAAGGGGGGGGGGGGAATTATAAAATATTTATTTAGATTTTATTTCATGTTTCCACAGGCTCTATCCAAATGAATCCTTCCCAATTCCAACCAGCTGATCAACAACAGTCAATGTTTTAAGAATCCATAGAATAGGATGGTAAGGTTGGAAGGGACCTCAAGTATCATCCGCTTCCAACCCCCTGCCATAGGCAGGGAGACCTCCCACTAGTACAGGTTACTCAAGGCCTCCTCCAACCTGGCCTTGAACACCTCCAGGGAGGGAGCATCCACAACCTCCCAGGGCAACTTGTTCCAGTGCCTCACCACCCTCACTGTAAAGAACTTCCTCCTAATCCACGGGTTTCTGCAATCATTTTGTACTCTCCTAAAAGCTATTTTTCACTATAAAATGTTTTATTTGAACTTGGTCCAAGTCATAGTAAGTGCTGGAACAATTAATGTATCAACCAATATAAGGAGTCTTGGGAGCACAGCAGACAGGTAGGATCAGGGCTTAAGCTGCTGAAATACCTTTTATGAGAAATAAAGATCTCACAAACCTCAGTTTCAAACAAAATAGTTGACATATGCTAAGCTCAAAATACTAAACTTCTTCTACCCTCTCCCACTAAGCAAATAAAGATCCATGAAATATTAAAAGCTTGCATCTGCAGGAAGGAAGAAAACATTTGATTTCCATTTGATTTTTCTTTTTGGGAGGGAGGGGGGTAGATGCTCAAATATTTATGATAATGGGATCATAAAGTAACACAGAAAAGTTAGCGAGAAAGGTGTAGTGGGAATTTTCAGTATGACTTTGTAAAGTGTCACCTTTGTTTAATCTTAAACTTCAGATTCTCTCCAGGTTGGTTGTTCCTTCACATGTGTGGTAGAACAGATATTGTGGGTTAGGAAACTTAAAGCAGTGAAGGGTGATGCTTTCACACACTACAATCAATTAAATTCCTTTTATTTAATTCTTGTAATCATTACCCTTATTTAAAAAGAAAAAGTGAAAAAAAAGAACAAGCCTTTTAAATATTTTTCATTAACACATACTATTAAGTGGGTAAGTGCCCTAAGTATATTTTAATTTAATTTAGATTTAACAGCAACATTTTCCCAATACTAATTAAATGCCAGTTTGTTATTAAGAAAATATTTATTGAAGTTGAACTTGGTGATAGATACATATCTATCACATCACTGTTAAACCTCATTAGATGGTATTTTAATTGCAATTTGTTTTTAATTACCATTCATTAAGCATATTATTAAATCTAAATTGCTTGCTTATGAAAGACAAGTTTACCAATACAACTGGCTAAGGCCCACAACTGCTGCCTCACTTCTAGTTTCCCATCACTTGAGGTGTGCAGGGTGAAAGTGTAATCTATTTACATGGTTTCTAACAGTCCTGCCTCCCTTGCTGCCTGTGTCTCCCATCTTTATTAAACAGGATTAATAGCATCTGAGCCAATTGACAGACATAGTAGGAAAATGCAGTATAAAACATGGGGACAAAACAGCTCTTTGGGCAAGGAGGAAGCTGAAACAAAGAGGGAGCATAGACAGGGAAAACAGAAGTTAAACAGGGCATTAAAACCAATTATTTAAATTAAAAGAAGTAGAGGATGGGGACTGGATGCCTGAAGGATGAAGAGAAATATGGCTAATGATGTGCAGAGCTTTTTTGCTTTGGCTTATCATGGCAAGTCTGGGTGAGGTCACTTGCTGCCAGCCTGGTGTCCTTTCAGCAGGAATCATCACTGGTCTCAGTTCTGTCCTGCATGACTGCCGTGGACAGGTCCAGTTCCCGAGCCTGGGACAGGATGTGCTCTTTGGTGTTTCTGTAGCACCAGTTCAAAAGTAATTGCAAAGACAGCCCAGTGCCTTTCTTCTGGTTTAATTTCTTTTTCCTAGAGGCAGTGCTACCTCTCCTCAGAAGTACTCCTCAAATGACCAGCTTTATGGGGCAGGTGAAATTGCTTTTCTTCAGTTATGTTTGCCAGATTTCTTAGTCAGTAAATGTATAGTAAGCTGGAAAATCCTGAAATTAGTTTTCCTTTCTAAGGTCATCAGTTTTGTCACCAGACTCTACTGAGTTGTGTTTATAACAGCTGGATGATTGGGGTTTCATTTCAGTCTTAAAAGATGAGAGTCTTTTGAAGACTTTCTTAAAGGAGTGATCTTTCTTATTTTCCAGAAGGAAAAAAAGCTGGGAAAGAGGGTGAGCATGTTCCTCTGATGGAGACCAGCTCAATAGAGACAGTCAGAAGACTGGAGAGCTATTCCCAAGTCAGATGGAGGGGGAGTGACAGACAAAATGCATGGTCCCTTATGGGGTGCAGTGTTGGTGTCCTCTCGGATGCCAATGTCTGACCCCATCAGAGCACTCAGGGAGAAGTTCATGGTCAAGTCAGGCCAGGTCAGAAATTACTCTGAGTGACCTGATCTAGTCGAAGATATCCCTGTTTACTGCTGGGGAACTGGACTAGAGG
Source organism: Eubucco bourcierii (assembly GCA_013396675.1). NCBI lineage: Eukaryota > Metazoa > Chordata > Aves > Piciformes > Ramphastidae > Eubucco > Eubucco bourcierii. The sequence goes on from VWZE01009690.1 coordinate 471,130, forward strand.
ACCTTTAAAAGCTGCCTCCCAACCATAGCTAATCTATGTTTCTATGAAATAGCTGAAGTGGTCTGATGTATCCTGAGCTTTCCTGTGGGCTGGATAAAGAAGCACACCACAGCTCTGTACATTGATGCTCTTTGGCTCTGGTTCTCCTTGCTATGAGGATGACTTTGTGCCAGGTTATCTCCACTGACTCCAGTGGATTGTCTCCAAATCACAGTGCAGTTTAAATCAGATGCAGGACTTGTTCATCCTCTTTCCAAGTCATGAATCTCTTTCAAAACCTCCTGTACCAGATGTTACAACTGTAACTGTTTGCCTCTTGGCAAACCAAAGTATCTTCTCATGCCTCTGTGTCACAGTAGGCAGGGTCTCAGCACTGGTTCCTCTATCTGCCTCTGGATCTTCTGCTCATAAAACACTTAGTTATACAATAATTTTTGGCAGATGAATATCTGCCATGAAAAAGCCATTTCCATTCCAATACAACACTGCTTTTATATAGACTGAAGTCCATATTGTGCAAGTCTCTTGCACAGTGATTCATTATGCTATCTTACTTCTCAATATGCTGAATCATGGGATGACACTTTGCCAGACTCTTTGTATGCCAACAATGACTTGCTCATGTTTCAAAGATAGAAAACACTGCAAAAATCACTACAGTGCAGGGAGCCTTACCGTTTGGCTGAGAGTAAGTCTCAGCAGGCTTTAAGCTCATCCATATGGGGAAGGAAGTTACCTTTCAGCTCTAAAGACTGTAGGAGATTGCATATGGCTTCCTTGTCTTCACAAAGCTGGAGAAGGCCCCAGATTCTTGCTCCCTCTGAAGTGAAAGCAGTCAACCACTTCCGTGCTGTGGCCCCTTAACTGGGAGATCACAAATCAGTCTACCTCTCCGTGGAACACCATCTGCATTCAAAGGCTTGACCTAGCAGGAACATGGAACCACGGAGAAGACTTTGGAAACATCCACACAGAGACAAAGGTGACTGTTCTGGCATTTCCTGACACCATCTCCATGCGAGGAGGCAGCTAAATTAAGCCCTTTCCTACTGCAGTGGCCACAACACTGTGTGCTTCTCTGTGTGTTCTTCCATGAGTCCCGAGTGTACTGGGTTACAGCACAGCTGCTTATTGCCTGTAACTCGGGGGTTTGGTGGTGATTTTAACTTCTATTTTAAAACTCAGTTTACTCTTCATTGGTTATGCACAGGATCCTTGTGTAAGGGAGGGCTAATTAGTGTGGCATGCTATTTTTTTCCAAATTAATATTGTTTATTAATTTAGGTATTCAGGAGTCTTGCCCCAGCAACCACTAATTTTAATAATAATTGGTTCTTCACACAGTCATGGAGACATTATACAGATGATAACATTTGAGAAATAATTAGCAAAATATAAACATTAAAATCAATTGAACTGGAAGAGGAGGTTCTTGTGGTCAATTACCCTGCTTGTCCACTAGCTGGACTCAAGAAGCTCCTTTCTGCTGATGGCAGAAGGCAATTGGTGAGTTACGAGAGGCTTTAAGTATTTACTCACAAATATTAGTTTCCCTCTTGCGGGGCTGGCCACAGCTTCAGACAGTACCCAAATGCTTTCAGGGAATTCTGTCAGTGTCTTGTCAGCTGCTGAGGCTTCTGATTCTTCCCAGACTTCACAAGATGCCGGGGAAAGGAGGCAGATGATCTCTGACCTTATCCTGGTTTCTCTGGACGATCTGTGTGTCCCTTCCAGGGCTCCTCATCTTGGCAGGTGTAGCAGGATGTCTTGCAATGTGCAGTCTTAGCACAGCATCACACTGGCTATTCAGGCCTATCGTGTGAAGATATTTGAAGCCTGTTCCTGATAAACTCGAAGCAGGCAGTTTCCAGGCAGTTCAGCAGAGCTAACTTACAGCTTAGCAAAACATGGCAAGATGCAACAGCAGTGAGGCAGGATACTGCTAGAAACAGAAAGAGCAATGGCAGCAGGCAGCAGCAAACAAACACAAATACAAAGGTAGAGCAGGTTTGTTGCCTGCTCATCTTTTTTTATCCATACAGCTCGAGACTAATGGACCTTTGGGTACAGAATAGCTGGTGAGAATGGCAGTTAGCTGAGCTTGACCATATAGGTGAAGCCATAGGCTTGCTTTACCCAAATTTGGGCAGCAGACAGGCCTTACATGAGGCAGGCACAAGCCAAATGTATGTACTTTGTTCACCACAGGATGTAAACAGGAGTAAAACAAGTCTGGGCAAGCCAGGGTCCTTAGACTCAGTGGCTTCAGATTCTTTGAACTGTTTCCTGTGGTTGCTTCTCCCAATAGCAGAAGGAGGGAGAGTAGAACAACATGTCTGGGCAAACTAGGATGTGTTCAGGCCTATGTTGGTCTATTTAGACCTACCACAACACATTGCAGTAGCAAATGATGCTTTTCTCTTGGGTAGTCAGGAGTCCTTTCTCACTGGGTTTTGTTAAGAGTTCCTAATTGCAACTATTTTTGTGATCACAGACAATTCAGTACAGAGTGAGAAGGGACACAGATTTGGTCTAAAACAAACCTTGAAAACAGGGAGCTTAATGAAAGGGGCTTGATGGTTAGACTTGATTTTAGAGGCCTTTTCCAACCTGAAAGATTCTGTGATTTTACTGTAATGATCCTATGAAATACTCTTAGAGTTTAGAAATGTATTCTTATGTCAATACTGTATTGCATTTCCCAGCATATGTTGGATTGTAGCATAGTGTAACACTATGCACCTTACGCTCTTTGGACAAGGATTTGGAAACTCATTGGTTTTCCTACAAAGGCACCAACTCCAAATCCCAAAATTCTGTATTATGGAGGTGATGTCTTCATATCTTTTAAAGGTGCATTTGCACATCTGATTTTTCAGTGTAATCATTGCAATAATTTCATATATATATATATATATATAAAAATCACTATTTAAAAGTATTATCCCTTGACTAAAGCTTCTATAAACCCAACAGCTTTAATGCTTTTTTTGTTTTCCTTCCTGCACTTATTGCATGCTCATATTCCAGGAGAATCTGTCCATGTGTAGTTAGGCTTTGATGTGAGATATAATAAATATTGAGTTCTAAAGAGCAGCAGGTGGGTATTTGTCTGACATGTATGTAGAGAAAAGGTCAAGGGACTTGTTTTTTTAGTTCAGGTTTTTGGTGTGGAAGACATCTTCCTATGGATGCTGTATTTTCAATAACAGTTTTAGCTCTGCTTTGGTGTTGCTAGTTCAGTGTCTCAGGCATTCTGAAATGTCCTGCATTATTTTCTTCCGTGTAGTTAGGTGGTTGTTAGCTTGTGTCTTTATTCCCTGTGTGTCACCTCTCCACCTTGTCTCATGCCCAAATGATTTGATAGGGCTACCCTGCCACAGAAATGGGCCAGACAAGTCACAAGCGCTGTGGATTGGTTGTGTGGGGATCCACCTAGCAACGCCACCACAATAATGCTAGATTGGGAAATTTGCCCTACAGGAGTTTGTCTTGATTAAAGGCTTCAGTCTGTCTTTGCAACACAAACATAGGAGCCCCCATGCTGCTCTCTGAGATTTACAGCCTATTTTCTTTTTACTCAAGCATATTGAAGCAGAACAGAAGAAAGGATCAAAGGTACCGTAATGTTTCTATAAACAAGTACTACTTAGTTTGGTGGTGTTATTTTGGGGTTTTGTTTTGGTTGTTGGCTTGCTTTTGTTTTTTGTTTTTGTTTTTTTTTAATTCCTATCTTGGAATTATTTTTTTCCAAACAAATCTTCTAGGCACATTAGGCTTGGATTTCATTTTATTGCCAAATCATCAGCTGGCAACAAAATCACATATGTCTGTGTAAATAATGTAGATGAGAAGCTGAACAGGAGATTGGGAGATGATTCAAGCAGACATATTGGCATCTGCACCTTAAAATTTGACTGGTTTATCTGTCTATTCAGCAGTGTCCTGTACATGAAATTGAATTACCCCAAGCTGAGATTTTATTTTGTGGTTTTCCTCCCTTGTAGTGAATTTACAGGAAAACAGAGAATTCTCTGGGACTGAAGCCCAAAAATTATTATTTTTTTTTTCTCATCAGGTGATGATTAATCCACTCCTTGTTGCTCAAATATAGGTGTGACTCTTGTGCTGACTGATGTTGTTCTGAATCACTTTCAGTTTGAGGGCCAGATGATCCTTCCTTTGAAGGTAATGCAACTTTGCAATTGGTTTTAGGGCTCTCTTCCTGCCTTTTTGGTGTATTTGGCTTCACTGGGCAACGAAACCTCAAAATGGATACATTTGTCTTTAAAGCCAGTGTTGTTATATAGCCCTTTTCCAACAATGACATAGTCACCTCAATTTGTGCCCTGCAGTTAAGTTTCTCCTCTCCATAATTCCTGGGGGAAAAAAAAAAAATTAAAAAATCCAGTATATTATTTTTAGACAAACACATTAAAAGTTAATAGTCATAATCTTGCTTGTAAATCAGATGAACAAGAGCATCTTTTCAGATGCAGGTGTTATTAAAACAATTTCCCCCATGCAGCCATAAAAAAATGGTTCATTTTGGCTATATTTATGCTTCTTTTTTAGCTCCGGGTGGAAGTAAATTTTAATTTCAGCTAACTAGTGCAGAATGAGGGTATCTGGTCATATTTGTCCTTTCAGTTGTGCCTCATTCAGAGGAGATATTCCTTGATAGTGCTGGGTAAGATGCTTCCTTCTGTCAGAGTGGTGGCACAGAAACACCTACCGAGAATTTGTTTGGAAGGGCAATTTTGCCCTCAGTCAATAAACTTTAAAGGAGTTTAATTAATGAGCAGGGAAAGAGCTCCATTATCTGGGAGGTGGAGGACAGAAATGAAAGGGGTTAAGCAGTGAATAGGCTTTGTTGCTTACTAAAACTTTATCATCCTTGCCTCTCCCTGACATCCTCTGCTTAGGAGATTTCAGTCCCAGGTAATTTCTTGACGCTCTCATCACTACTAAAAGTTACACTTTTTCTGTCAAGGGGCTCTAATTCTGCTCTTTCTTCCTTGTGTTTCACTTTTGTTTGTATTGCAGCCTGGGCTGTGGTGTGGGGCTGTGATGTCAGTTTGGAAACATCACTGTGTGCTCACAAGCTGATTTTCCCCCTCCCCAAATTGGCCAGAATAGAGAATACTTCCTGCCCAACTCACAATCATCTGCACAGAAAGATAAAACGGGAGTTAACAAGGGTCAGGTTTATGACAGGGAAAGAAGGCTGCTAATGACCATTATCTATGCCACAGGTTTAACTTCATTACTTTTGCATTAAGTTCTTAATGCCCAAAGCAGTAAGCAAACTGAGTCCTGTTGAACTGTAGTAACCTAATCTTCTCTCCAAACGAAATAGAGGGGAAAGCAGAGTCATGTGACATGGCCTTTATTTCATCTTCTCTTTTCCCATCCCCCATTCACTTACTGACCATGTAGGGAGTTTCTCTTCCATCTCACAGCCTTTGTCTTTTTTTCCCTCTTTCCTTTCTTCCTGAGTTTTTCTGGCTGTCAGAAGTGGTATCTAGTGCAGAATTTACTCTGATGAGTAGGTTTAAGTTTTCTGTAATTGTGGGTCCAGAGTCTGTCACGTGGCGAAGTCTGCCTTTGTAGTCTTTTAGAATACAGAATTAGGCAAACTAAGTCTGCTATTAAAAGCTCCTAACTTCAGAGGAAAGGTAAACTTAAACTGGTCATGACAGTGTGGGTCCTAGTAAGTTGCACCTAGGAGAGCACATTTGCTGGGTGTTTTGAAGTATGATCACACTTCTGCAAGGAGAGCTAAAAAGGTGCTGGATGACTGTATCTGAATGTGACTTGTGGGCATATACCAGCCTTGACTCCAACCATGAGTTCATCTTCTGCTTATTCTCCAGCTTGACTTCCAATGACTTTTATGCCTCCTACATGTCCCACTGGATGTGTGAACAGTTTATGTTTAGTGAGCAATGAACAAACACCGACAGAGAACTAAATCTAATTCATGATTTAGGATGAGATCAGCATTTCCATTGTTTCAGCTCTTTTCCTACTCATCCTTAACTTTGTCAACTGAAAAATAATGAATTATCTTCTTCTGGTGTGACCTGTAGACTTTTGCTCTGGAGGTGGAGAAGGAAATGCCATTGAGTAAGAAAAGGGAACAGAAATGGATTTCCTAATACGTGCAATTCACAGACCCACAGTCTCAGCTTTTGGCAAAGGATAAAATCAACAGTGCCCCAGCAGAATGAGAGGGAAAGAACCAGTGCTAGCAGGTAATTGGTGAATCTGTCCAGTGTCTAAGAGATGTATCACTGCTTATAGAAAAGGGATTCCCAAAAACTTAGAAACATGATAGATTAGGTAGGAGAAAATAATACAAACTATGGAGAGTTGAGCAGTGAACATGAAAACCTATGAAAAAAAACCTCTATCAGCCAGGGCAATGTCACCTATTACCATAATCCAATATTATATGGTAACCTCCACATGAGAACCTCACACTTGGAGTAATAAGTGCCAAAGGCTAAACATTTATCTTGTGACCTCTTCCCTGTTCAGAGCTATCAGGGCTACCAGATACTTGGGTCTCACAAAATTGTCCCTCTATAATAACACTTTCCTGCCATGCCACACAACAGGGTTTAGTTTCCCTGCCCATTTCTCTCTTGGAAAGGATCTATCAATGGGGGAGTTGTGTAGCCAGGAAACTGGCTACAGAGGTCCATCAGTATTTCAGCAGTCCTATAGCCTTCATCTGTTCTACGTGGTGTCTCCTTTCTACAGACCTCTCTGCCTCCTGACTGCCTCACTTGACTCCACAGCTCCTTTTTTGGCTTGTACTGGTCACAGGTTCTTCTTCAGATTGCTAACATCCTCATCACTGCTCCCCCCAATAAGATGCTTTTTGCACTTTTAAAATGGGAGACAAGTGAACTTCAGGGCATGTCAATTCAAGCTACCGGGAATGCCCCGAGTAGGAAAGATTAAATGATGCCTGCACCAGCTACATGCAAATGGAAGAAAATTAAATGGTCTTTATGGTGTCTTTGGTAATGACTTGCAGAGCTTTGCCTCCCTTCTGTGGGCCTGATTGCTGACTATCAAACTCAAATGTCTCCCACTTGGATAAGTTTCTGGCCTTTTCCACTTCTCCCTTCATGCTTTTTTCCATTGGTAACATCTCATGAGGCTTTTCACCTTGCCTGAGATTCACAGAGAGCCCAAGTTTGTTAAGATACCATTACTGAATTCTGTAAGAAACAAACAAGCAAGCCCAAAGAGCCTTTCGTTCTGCTAAAATCTACCCCTTCCATAGAAGAATTGAGGTGAATGCTTAAAAATTTCAGTTGTGGTCTCCTTTCAGACACAAGAAACAACCTGATTGGATGCCAGATTGTATTTAGCACTAAAAACTTTTTTTTTTTTTTTTTTTTTTTTAACAGACAAGCTGTTGCAGGTCTAAAGTTCAGGGTGAAGAGCGTTTAGGGGCAAACAACACTGTTTACTAGGAGCACAGAGGACACCAAGGGTCCTTGTGAAGTGAACTGTATCAGATTCAACACAGCCTGCAAAATTAAATTTAGTTGAGCTTAAACATTTAATTACTGCAGATGTTCAGGAGATACTCTGTGAGGTATCTCCTATTGGAGTCTTTTGGACAGATGCTGTTTGCTTTGACACTCCATCTGTTACTTGGTAATAATCACTGAAGCTTTAACATGCATAACCCTTCAGGGCTGCCATCAAGGCATGGCATGTAAGAGGTTAAAAACAGGGCCAAGGTCATGGGCATCCTAGAGGGTCAGTGAATGATGATTGCCACTTCTTTCTCTCCATGGCTTTCAGCATAGAATCATTCAGGTTGCAAAAGACCAATAACATCATGAAGTCCAACCATTACCAACCATTTAGCCAAGTCTGGTGCTAAACCATGGCCCTTGGCACCACATTTCTGTTTCTTTGTATTGTTAAACAAACATTTTTATCTTGCTTACTGAAAGATCTTCCAATACCAATGGTACCAGAGCAATTACAGCACAAGGTGGTGTTACCACCTCTGCTATTCCAGTCTTGCATCTAAACTGAGAACTCAGAGATAGAGCTCAAGGACTCCTTTTATGAGTTTTCTTTTGTCCTATAACATTGAATCTTGTTTCTAGTCTTTGTTCTCCTGAATTGTGAGGTGATTGTGTTTTGTCATTTGTTGGTCCTTATTCCCTATTGAAAGAGGTATCTGACTTGAAGGGGTATGCCTTCCATTCAGGAGATCAATTAGCCCTGTTCAGTGTCCCTCCTGGAGCTTATTTTTTCTTGCATCCCACCTTACCATGTCTGATTCCTGATATTGCTTGCCTTTTACATAGATTTTATTCACTCCATTGGAAAGGGAATTTTTACTTTCTTATTAAGTGATGGCTGCTGCTGCATCTCATCCCAGGATTTAAATAGGCTGTAATTTCCACACACACACACACACC
>VWZE01009690.1:479653-490575 GCA_013396675.1 Eubucco bourcierii
TTTTACTGAAATCACACAATCTAACTGAAAACCAAGCCCATACTCTGTCAAATGGAGACACTCTCACAGTGTGGTGACCCTCTTTCTGTCACCTGCCACATTTTTCATATTCAACTTACAGCTATGAAACCATTTCCCCCTCACTTCTCTTTGAACAACAAAGTCCAAAGAACAGTCCTTGGTTTGATGCCTGTCTCAATTTGCAGCACATCCTTGGACAGAAATGACACTGATGGCAGTGAGAAGAGTCTCTGTGAAAGTAGCAGCAGCAGTTTTCATTACCAGTTCCTCCAGTGGGTCTGAGCTAATAGTAGCTGTGCTGCAAACTTCATTTAATTTCTGTGGGTCTGTTCCAGAGCCTTCTTATTGACTTCAGGGGCATTAGATCTGGCTGTATGGTAGCTACAGCTTTGCTTTATGACTCAGTATCACTGTCTTGGAACAATCTCTGCCAGATCAGTCAGATTTTCCATGAAAACACTCTCTGTGGAGAGAAGTGAGTGTTCAGCTAACTGTCTGCTACCAGAAATGTCTGAATTTTCACTTGTGTATTTTTCCCAGATAACTTTCTCCTCTGCCATGAGAAATTTCTGGGTTTCAGATGGGACAGTTCTGTGAGTGTCTTACAGGGAGCTGAAAACATCTGCTTGAGTCTTTACTCACTAGGGCTGCTTATGGTGTTTGAATGTTCCTTTTGACCTTTCAATAGGTTTTCATACCATTGTCTGAAGTGAGAGAAAATGGATGGGTTTTGGACTGGAATACACAGACCTTATTTCCAGTTAATCTCCTGTGATAGCAGTTGCTGTTGTGTGACTAGTTGTCCTGTGACTAAATGACTATGATAGTGAAATATTTTTAGGTTGACACCATATAAAACAGAAATAAAACCATGTCTTTATAAATCATTATTAGTTACAAGCTAAGCATGTATTCCACTAGAGGAAAAGAGACTGTTTGCATTACCCAGCTATAGTATATACCTGCCTCTGCTCATGTGAGTGCTTCCCAAAGGCTGCTCTTTCTCATTTGTAATTGTTATGTTAATTTATTTTTTTGTTTGGTTTGTTTTTGCAGTGTTTTGGGGGCTTTCTTGTTGTTTATCTTGTATGTGTGTTTGTGTGGGGATTTTTTGTTTTGTTTTGTTTTTTGTTTGGGGTTTCTTCTGTATGCATGTGGGGTTTTTGTTTGCTCTTGGGGTTTTGTTTTGATTTCATAAAATCATAGAATGATTTTAGGTTGGAAGAGACCTCAAAGATCATCTAGTTCCAACCTCCTGCCATAGGCAGGGACACCTCCCACTAACACAGGTCACTCAAGGCCTCCTCCAACTCAGCCTTGAACACCTCCAGAAAGGGAGCAGCCACAACCTCCCTGGGCAACCTGTTCCAGTGTCTCACCACCCTCACTGTAAAGAACTTCCTCCTGACATCCAGTTTAAATCTCCCCTCTGCCAGTTTAAACCCATTACCCCTCATCTTGTCATTACAAGGCCTTGTAAATAGTCCCTCCCCAGCCTTCCTGTAGGTCCCTTCAGACACTGTTTTATTTTTCCAGAGAGAGAACCAGACCTGAGGTTCGCAGCCAGTTTTGGGTTTTATTTTGGTTGTTTTGTTGTTGGAAATGATTAAGGGTGTGAAGTTAGTCTGCTCATGTAACACACCTACTGGCATTCTGACTTGCCTGCTTACCTGGTCTGGGATTTTAGTTGCTACTTCATTCATACTGCATTCAAGGCAGCTCAATCCCATCAAGGAAATGGATTAATTTCTTTCTGTACACTGGTCACAATTTCTGTCCAGCCTGTTGCTCAGACAGGTAAGGAGATGCGCAGAGCTTCAGCCAGCTGGAGTTAAAATGTTCCTATGTGTGTGAGAGCAGTGGCTGGAGATACACAAGTGCATAGAGAAGTTGTAGAAGAAGGTACTTGCACCTCCAAATTTATAAGTCATCTCCTGATATCCACCTGACTATCTTGCACCTCCATGATAGGGACAGAAGAGTTCTTCATCTGAGCAAGTATAGGTAGTGATGTAAGTGGGCATAGCTGCATTGTCTTTGTGGGAGTCAGGAAAACTCCTCCTGTTGTCCATGGGAGTGTAGACTTTCACTACTCACTGAGCAGAGGAAAATTGAGATGCATGGGCTGAAGCCACAGAGCAAACCATGGCACGCCATGTTGAATTTCCCACGTCACTGCTCAGAAGAAGAAGAAAAAAAGTAAACAACAAATTATTAGCAGTTTGCAGTTTTGCTGCTGTCTGCTCCTCTTGTTGGTTTTCTTCCTCTGTTCCTCAAAGCACTACTATAGAATTCTCTGTTCTAGGAATTCTATAGTAGTGCTATGAGGAATAATCAATTAATGCTTAGAAAGCAATTATAATGATTCCCAGTTTACACATGAATAAACAGAATGCAGCTTAGGTGACTGAGTCACAATCATTTTCTGACTCTGATAGGGCATGGGCAGCAACAAAGAGCCAGCTCAGCACTTGTCCTCTAATTGCTGTTTTGCCAGAAAAGTTGAGGCTGGAGATCAAACAGACAGAAATGAGTTATAAAGCTCTCTAAATACAAACTGCTGTGCACTGGTTAAGACAAGAAAAAAAAAAAAAAAAGAAGTAAAAAGACATTAACAAGAAATCACTGCACTCTGTAGTGATTTCACAAGCACTACACAGCTAAGGCAAGACTTGCCTGAGGTCTCACAGGATGACTGTGGGTCATACCAAGGACAGGCTCCAGCAGAGTGGCTCTGGTACTCTGCTTAAGCACAAGACCATCATTCTTCACTCTGTGAACTTGATATCTTATTATTACAAAGAGCTTTATCCTACAAATCCATATGTGGTACTTTTTCACGTGTTCAGTCTGGTTAATGTAGAAATGTCCTTTTTATTTGCATTGTAGCTCAGAATGTCCTACTTTTGCTAGAGAATTTATAGCTTCAGTTCAGCCCCGTGGCTTGGTGTTGTGATCACTCACTGGTGTTAACCAGAGTTCTGTATGTCCACTGGGTAAGTGCCTTTGGTACTGTATGTTCAGACTGGAGATGATGTTAGGAGGATCACTCTTCCCTCTTCCAAGGATGAAGGTGTTACCATGATGTAAAACCACGGCAGGGTGAAGCTCCCCCTTCACATCTGGGGAGATATTTTTGTTATTTGAAACCCGCAGAGCTCATATAAGTGCAGAAGAACAAGCACAAGCTTTGCTGTCCTGCTTCATGTACTATCAGCCAAGCGAGCAAGCCAGCTTTTGACTCCTCCAGGGTCACTTTATTTTTAGGGCCGATGCCTGAAGCAGAAAGAAAACAGTTTGATCTGTAGGTTCTGCTTTGAGCTTCCAGTGCTGGCAGCAAAAAGCAACTTCTTTTGACGTGCAGGCTTAGTTTCACCAATGGAAAAAGCTGTTTGGGCCAGTGAGCTGCCATGTTCGGTGTGTTGATGTTCTGAAGCACAACACAGCTCCTTGTCTGTCACAGAGCTGATTTATTATTGATCCCTTCAGCTTATACTTGACATTCCAGCTGGTTTTTTCTCTCTCTATTTTAAATATCAGGCTTTTTTTTTTTTTTCTCTCCATGCTTTTTTGGATGTTTTATTTTTCCCTGTTTGTCTGAAATCCATCTTGGAGACACTTGTTGCCCAGTTCTCTGATCTGTTTTGAGCCTCTGCCAGCTGCTGCTGCTGCCAGTGGATAAAACGACTGAGTCACCACTTTGTGAATTTTGCAGTCGCTTGTGGGGTGGCAGAGCTGAGGCCATCACGAACAAATCAAGCAACCACAACAAAGGCCAAAACACAAACACTGGCACTTAACCTCAAAGCATATGCTGGAGCCCGATGAGGTGACAGCCAGCAAAATGCATGCAGGACCTCAAGGCATTACTTAATCTCAGTCCTACTTTAACCACATCAGAGGCATACACCTCACAGAGCCCTGGATCAGGAGAGAGGGTGGAAAGGAAAGGTAGCAGTTACCAAAGGGCTTGCTTTCTATTTTTCTCCTTCTAGAGTGAATTTATCAGAGCAGGGCAGGAGACTAAAACAAACAAACAAGCAAAACCAAATTCAAAACAAACCCCACCAAACCATGCTCAGGGTTAGTGAACAAGGCAAAGGTGCAGCTGAAGAAAGCAGTGCTAAATGCATGACAGAAAGCTCAGCTTGGCAGATTGGCTCCTTCTCTGCACTGTTGTGTGTGGCTGTGGCCCCAGGTGACTGTTTTGCATTGCTTCAGCTGGGCTGATCTGGTCAGGCAGCTCACTTCTCCAACTGACTTGCTCTCAGTTGCTGCTTCTTTTTTTCCAATACTTTCTAGCCTAAGAATTGTTGTATCAGGGAAAACAAACCTGTCCTTGACTGACCTGAAGGACCAGTAGGTGTTTAGTATCTTCACAGTTTTTCAAGAAGAGAAAAAAGAAAGATAAAGAAGAAAGAAAAAAAAAAAAAAGAAAACACTCCTCTAGTCCAACATGCTTTGTGTACCACACTCCAAAGGGGAAATCCAGGGGGTTAGCAGCAATGTGATGAACTGCATCATGCTTGGTCTTGAGCTTTATCTTGTTTTGTTGGATCTAGAGCATGACAAAAGGTCATTTTATACAGACACACACACACGGTGTGTGCCAGTGATTAACTGAACACAGAACTAAAAGACACTGTGATGCTGAAACTGGCAGAGGTTTTGTTACTCAATTTTAGCTTGATCAGTCACCCCTATGCTGCCTCCAGAGACCAGAGGGCATTTACTATAACCTGGGTAGCTGTGGCTGCTGCTAGGTTTGGTTACTTTTGTTAACATGTTTTATTAGGCACAGGCAAGGGAAAGGCTGAAATGCATTCATCTAATCTGCAAGCAGAATATGGGACTGTATCAGTGTGTTGCTGGAAATACCCTGGCCTGTTTGGCTTGTAATAGCCCTGTAGTTTAAAAAACAAACAAACAAACAAACAAACAAAAACTTTAAAAAAAATCATTCTTTAGCCCTGATGCAAAAGGGAAATGGGTTCCTATTTGCATTGTCCCCACAGTGTTTGTGTAATTAATGTACATGGGGGTTCTCCCTCCCCCCACCCTCTCCCAAGGTAAAAAATGACCTTGTCAAAACTTAGATTACAAAATCTTAGTTACTAAGCAATGGGTAGGGCCCCACTGGGATGGCATCCCGTCTCCTGAAATGGTATGTATAGTAAAAACTAATAAAAATGGTGTCAGAGGCTCTTAGGCTTCCAAGTCCCCTGCTGTGTGACCCCCTGATCCCAATTTATTAGCTGAACCCAGGGAAGCAGACAAACCTCACTGGCTCCAGACTGTAGGCTCCAAGAAAGGAAATAATGTGAGCTCCAGAGCAGCGGCTCCAGAGCAGGAGGGATGGAAGGAGGGAGGGAAACCCTCACGGAAAACAGAGAGTTGAGAGTAGTAGGGCTGAAGGGAGCTGCTGACAAGAGCCATCTGAGCAGGACTGGGAAAGAAAACTCACTCTGTGATATCTCAGTACCTTGACGTTCAGATGCTTTAAACATGTCAGAGAGGAAGGGAAGGAAGGGGGTGGGGAGAGCGGGACTTGTAAGAAGGCAACCAGCCAAAGTTGTTTCCTTTCATGTGTTAGCAGTGTGCTTGGTTCTGAGATCACCTTGTGCTGGTGACGGAGGATTTAGCAGCTGGGGGTGGCAGATGGAGTGGCGAGGAATGTGCCCTGTGGGTCAGGGGAGATGCACCTTCCCCCCTCCTGCTCCCCAACTGCAAGAATTTTCTCTTTAAAGCACTAAAGGTGATGCCACTCGTCAGGTTGTGCTAACCTTCTGGATTTGCAGTGTGCGTAGCAAGTAAAGCAAGTTGCACAAGGGGAGTGGGGGATTTTATTTTTCTTTCTTTTCTTTCTCTTTTAATTTTTTTTTTTCTCTCCTGAAAAGTTGCCAAAGCAAAGTGATATTGATGAGGATGGCTCGCTTCGATTAGCAGAGGCCAGCTAAGGAACAGGCACCTCCAGCCTGTTTTCCTCCCCCTCTTCTGCCTTGAACCAGAAACCCCTCAGTATTTTCTGTGCTTTCAGCAGTTCTCTGTTCTGCACTTCTAATCTATGCTCAAATCAAGCTTAAGCAGGGGTAAGAAGCGTAACAATAACTCTCCATGTTCAATGCCAACTGTTGCAATTGAAGTGCTTCTGCTTCCCAGGGGTGATGTTACCAGGAGAAGGCACAGCACTTTTGTAAAGGCATGGACGGGCAGTAAAACAGCTAATGATGAAAAGGAAGGGATGGAGGCTGTGGGGAAGGTAAACTGGCCCATTTGCCAGCTCCTTGTAGGTGTGTAATTTGCTCTTTGGAAATGTATCTGGGCTTTCCTGAGGAGGGACTGGCTCAGTGTTTCTTCTACTCAGTCACCTTAATGTTTGTTTCGAAAAGCAAACAAAAGGGCGGGCCTGTAGCTTTGACTGCCTTTGTGCTGTCTGACTTGTACAAAAGGTTTGTGATTGTATTCCCCCATACCTGGAGGTATCATGGATGTAAGACCAGTACAGCTGACAAATCTGGGGGCTGGAAAAACATGTGTGTACAGGCAGGTTTTCTCTTCCATGCTATATGTTGAAATAGGCTGCAGGTCTATAAATCTGGGATTTCCTGGCTCTGTTTCATTTCTTTCTAAATCCCTGCCAGGGTGATCAGTTTAAACAACCACATCATTTGTATTTTCTGTGATCAAACACAGGAATTTTGAATTGTTGTCTAAAGGAAAGAAACGTAACATACTCCCCCTCTCTTACTGCTTAGTTGGAGTCAGTGTGGGTCTGATGACTAGCAGAGGTCCTTGGTAGATGATCAGGATGTACTTTCTACCCTGGATACATAGCGTAACCAGAGAGACTCTAAACTTTCAACCAGACTTGGCTCAGGTGTTGCTGTTGGTACATTACTCTCCTATGAAGAAAGGCTGAGAGAGTTAGGGTTGTTCAGGAGAAGATAAAGCTTCAGGGAGATCTCAGAAAGCTGGGGAGTGACTTTTTAGCAGGGTCTGTTTGAACAGGACAAGGACTTAAAGAGGACCATTTAGACTAGATAGAAGACATTTTTAATCCCAGGTTGCCAAGAGAGGTGGTAGATGCTCCATGCCTGGAACCATTTCAGGTCAAATTGTTTGGGGCTCTGAGCAATCTGCTCTGGTTGTAGATGTTTCTGCTCACTGAAGGGAGGTTGGACTAAATGACCTTTAAAGGTGCTTTACAACCCAAACCATCCTATGATAAAAGAACCTGAAATGTCACTGGTGATCTGCAGCTCACTGTTTGGCTCTCTGCTGCTCAGTGAAATAGGTATGAATCGTTTGAGGGATAGGTAGGTGATGAAGGCTGCTTGCACAGGAGCAGAGGCTGATTATGAAGAGGAACATGGCTGGAAGTGATGCTGCATCTGCACTTCTTAGAACTGAAAACTTCCACTCTTCCTAGTGAGGCTACAGTCCTCTAGCTCCTATATCCATGTACTGTGTCCATCTGACTGAAAATAGAGGAGGAAGCACATCCCAAACAGGGAGGCTTCCTTCGTGCACAAACATCAGTAAGAAGCAGCTTCAAACCTGAGCTAATACCACAGTCACCCTGCTGTAGGACCTGCGTTAGGCTTTCTGTTGCATGTGGATGTGTCATCTGGGTACTGATGCGGTGGTAGGTACACACATGTCCTACAAGTGCTTCATGAGGTTTGAGGAGGGGAAGACAGATCCTTTGGCTGAGTGCTGTTGTATAGTTTGGTTGTGGTGGAGCCTCCATATTCACAGCTTTAGGGGCAACAGGGCTCTTGCCTCAGTGGTGTGCTGAAGCAGTGTAGGGGTAGAGGGTCTGAGTTGTTCTTACTGTGGATCCCTCTTAAACTGGGGTAGGTTGCATTCTCTGCATAGCCCTTGCCATCTGTGGCTGACACATTATTTATCTCAAGATAAGCTAAAATGTTGTGCCTTGTTGGATGACTTTTATCTTACCATCACAGACAGCATTCACTTGATGTGTGAAAGGCACTGCCTTGGTTTACAACTTGAATGTAAGGGGGGATTATTTTGCAAGAGGTCATAGGAGAGTGAGAAAAGTTATGAACAAGTTGTGCCCTCTGGAATATGGTTCAGGATGAAGATGTGGAAAGTGATATAGGGATATCTTCACTTTTCTTCCTTTCCCTTCTTTGCTGATGATTCAGAGCAGAAATGACCAGGGTCATTTTATGTGTAGAAAAGATGCCAAGCTGATCTGAAACAAAAGGAGAAAAGCAAGTCACTGTTTCAAGTGCTTTTGTGGTTCACTTGAATGAAAGCCCAGTCTTCCCAACTCATGGTTTGATCATCAGTGCTGCAATCTATACTCCTTTCTTATAGCTCCAGGTCTTGAGTTTTGGAAGGTCTTAAAGTATATTCTACCCAAACTTCCCCTCCCCAGAGAGGTTTAATGATTTCAAAGAAATGTGACCTCAGTGTACCCTCAGGACTGGGGTAGTGGAAGGCAATGGATAAAAACTAGCTCAGATTGTGAAAGGAGAAGGTGGTGATAGACAGTTTGTATAAAAGGATAAAGAAAAGATAGGATTTCAATATTGCTGCCTCAAGCTTTGAACAATGGAAGAGAAGGTCCAGGATTTGGGATCTGAAAAAGAGCTTCAAGTCGCCTATTTGTAGCTCCACAGATTGAGCTAAGTGGGTGGGAGTTGAGTTTCCAGAAGTGTGCAGGAGATCTGCATTGCAGATGTGAAGGCAGGAGAGCAGCTTCTGTGAATTGTTACTAGCACTGTGGTCTTGGTCACATTTGTGTAGATTTGGAGGATTATGATTGTTCTGTGTGATGATTTCTTCCTATATTGTGGCCTAAGCCTCTAACCCTTTGACCCAAAGTGACAATAAGATTTGGTTTTGGTTTTTTTTTTTGTTTTGTTTTGTTTTGTTTTGTTTTGTTTTGGTTTTCCACTTTTTCTTAAAGACAGGAGAGGGGTAGAATGGTTTAAATCTCTGTTCCTAGTGGGACACTGAAGTGTCTTTACTGGGACCAAAGTACAGTCCTAGCATGCATCCATGTTGTGGATACTTTCATTTCTGTCATCATGGTGAGATATTCATGTGCAGGGTGACTATCCCCACATAGAAAATGCATTGACACACTTGTTAGTGCTCTAAGAGAGCTAAAAGTTGCATATGGGTTTGGAAGTATGGCAAAAGCAGTCAGCCACACAATGGCACTGAGCAAACTAGTGCTCCAGTGTGAATGAATGAAAAATCTCCTACTCCTCTTCCTGACCTTGAGGACAGGCTTGGAACACAAAAGGCCTTTTGTCTTTCCTGCCATATCAGTTGGTCTAGTAAAGAGATTTCCTTGGAAAGGAGAAGGAAGATGTATTCTGTAGTCAGTAAGTTATGGGTTGGCTTCTGGATGGCAGTGAAAGGCAAGGTTAGGTTAGACTGTAGCAGAGACATTTGCCAGGGTAGGTTTGCTGACAGTGACTGGAGCTGTCAGTGACAATGACACTGGGGAGCATTCACCTATATGTTTAAAAAAGAAAAAAATGCTATGAATTTGGATGTGAAACAGACCAGAGAAGATAAAAAAGATGTGAGGAGAGTATGGGAGCTTCTCCCTAAGGTGAGACTTTGGACATAATGGCTTTCTTTCTGTCAGGCTGTGTTAAACTAAACAGGTTAATAACTGGTTTGGGTTTTGCCATGAACACTGCCTCCGATTTCCACTGAGATCCAAGTTTGCCATAGAGCTTCAGATGGACTGTTCAGAAGTGGACTTGGCAAAGCAAAAAGAAAATTCAGCTAATTGCACTTAGCCTGACAGATTACGCAGAAATGTTGCTGTCATTACAGAGCAAGGTAGTTTTGATCCCTCTGACCTAATCCATGTGTAAGATGATGATGTGGGACATGGAAGCAGCCAAGTGCTGAGCTCCTGTGGCAGCAGTAGCTCTTAAGCCTGACTGAGTTCCCATGGGCGCTGCAGAGCACATGCTGCCTTGTGGATGGCAAAATACCCTTTTTTTTTTTTTTTTTTTTTTTTTTTTTTGGGTAGTTTTGGGAGAAGAATGGNTTTTTTTTTTTTTTTTGCAGTGAGATTTGAGGGACAAAGTCTGAAAGGCTCTACCCTAATCAGTTTTAAGAGAGTACAACTTTCTTAGTTCAGTTGGCCAGGTTTTCTTAAATTAAGCCTGATATGAGAAGATCAGGGCCCCTGGTCTGTGCTGTTTCCTCTAGTTCAAACCTGAGGGATAAAACCAAAGGGCAAAGCTGAGCTTGGGGAGGAGAGGAGTGATTTTAACATAATGATGTGATCTACACAAACTCTGTCCTTCACAGTCCCAGCCTGAACCCCTTGCCTTTCTACAGAGCGTGTCTGAGATGTAAAGAACTGTAAAGATGAGAGGGGCAGAAATGCCCAGACCAAGGCAAGAGTAGCTGCTGGTTACTCAAAACCTGAAGGGGAGGAAGCAACCAGTGATCAGGCTATCAGGCTTTAGAGCTGTAAATAAAGGTACCATGTTTATTTCCTTCTGGGGCCAAATTGTCAGAAAGACTTTATTCCTCTTTGTCAACCCAAGAAAGTTAGACATAGTTTGTCTGGGTGAGAACAACCTGTGTGCCCTTTTCCCAGGGCTGTGGGGATGTGGGTATGACAGGGAAAGGTGCATTTTTAAATGGACCTTTTCTGGAGATGAACTCATTGTCACTTAGAAGCAGCTGATGATTTACAATGTCTGTTTATGGGCAGAAAGTAACATCTTTCTTTATCTTTCTGCATTATGCTTAGGAGAGACATAACAGCCCAGTCATGTGCTGGAGAGAAATGATTCATTTTATACTGGATCTAAGTGAAACAAATGTATTACTCATTTTTTTTTGTGCAACTGTAGTAAATTGTACTTAGTAGAAAGGGGGGTGGGGGG
>VWZE01009690.1:500653-557348 GCA_013396675.1 Eubucco bourcierii
CATCTGGAGTCCTGTGTGCAGTTCTGGAGCCCTCAGCAGAGGAAGGACATGGAAGTGTTGGAGTGGGTCCAGAGGAGGCCACAAAGATGCTCAGAGGGCTGGAGCAACTCTGCTGTGTGGACAGGCTGAGAGAGTTGGGACTGTGCAGCCTGGAGAAGAGGAGGATTCCAGGATCTGAAGGGGGCCTACAGAAAGGCTGGGGAGGGACTATTTATAAGGTCTTGCAATGCCAGGACAAGGGGCAATGGGTTTGAACTGGCAGAGGGAAGATTTAGACTGGATGTTAGGAGGAAGTTGTTTGCAGTGAGGGTGGTGAGACACTGGCACAGGTTGCCCAGGGAGGTTGTGGCTGCTCCCTCTTTGGAGGTGTTCAAGGTCAGGAAGGATGAGGCCTTGAGTAACCTGTGCTAGTGGGAGGTGTCCCTGTCTATGCAAGGGGGTTGGAACTAGATGATCTTTGAGGTCCCTTCCAACCTTACCATTCTGTGATTAGAACTGGGTTGCAGTGACCATGATGAGTTACCACATCAGTCTATTACCAATATTTACTGGTGTGCCTCATTAAATCAAGCTAAAAGAGGCCAGGAAGGGAATCTTTTCAAGGTGTTTCTTAGCTTATAATTATATAAATTTATTTTAAAGAATACTTTTATTTTAATTTATCAGAATGTCCTTGTCTTTAAAATAAAAACTCTTCAGTTTTGATGTGGGTTTTTTTTCCCCTTCTTCTATAAACTCATGGTTTCAGGAAAATTAATTTACTAAGCAAAAGATTTATGAAGGTCATTTTCAGTCCTATCAGCATTGTACAGAAGACCTTTGAGAACAGTTGTTTGTGTGTGCAGGTATTTCTGTGCTCCTGTGTTGCTCCATGTACCAGATGTCATTCATCTATCAAAACAGTAGGTACTTTCTGTCCACTGTGTCTAGATCCTACAGATGGAATTATTGTATATTAAAATACAGAGACACCAGCAGGAAGCTGTCATTTTCTCTTGGCTTGGCTTGTAAATATCTAAAGGAGTCCAGTTAGATGTGTCTGAAGAGGAGCTCCAGAAGGACTGGGTAATTGAGGGAAATACTGCTTTGGGGAGTTAAGTGGAAATACAGTCTACTGGCTTTGTTTTGTATTTCATTCTGTGGAAGTCTCCTGAGAAATTAGGTGACACATTTCTGCATTTGCTACAGAGGATGAGTTTTCTTGGGAACACAGACCCACAAGGTAGTAGATCTATTTAGTGATGGGGAGAAACAGCTTTCTTCTACATAACACAGAAGAAACTATGAGGAAAAATATTTCAGGACTCTGAATAGCTTTTCTCAGCACAATAGTTCTTGTCCTGGGATCCCTGTAGACTCTTTAGTGCTATCTGACTTCCCTTTCATAACCACAGGTCCTATACATTGTGCAGGGGAACAATACAAAGGCTTGTTTTTCTTCACAGGAGAAAAACTGTGGAGGAAAGCTTTAAGATCCAGTTCCAATGCCCTGCACTTCTGGCAACTATAGATGTCATGGCTGAACCACAAAATTCCTGGGTTATCTATAAGCATGTGGTGTAGACAGCAGAAGAGTGCCAAGTACTTCCTTATACCCTTGAAACGAAGATGATATGAAAAAGAAATTCAACCTATAACTGTGAGTCTAGAGCTGCATTTGTGCACCATTTGAGTAGGAAAGTGTGGTACAAGATCATCTGGTTGCTTTTCTAAGTCTGCTCTGACTTTGTTTTGTGTGGAGTGCAGGTTTTCCTCTCCCATCAGACAAACACTGATATGTGTGCTCCACGCAGACTGACACCAATTCTGCCACACTTTTCATGGAGAACAGCACACTGAATTTCCTTAAAATCTTCCTAACTTTCCTTAAAATCAAATGCAAACTATGTATGGGTCACCATAAATAGGAAGCTCTGAGGCTGGAACCATCTGTGTTCTTTAGAAGGGAAAGATGTTCTCACGGTGTCTCTTACATCTGCTCATGCCCCTTTCACAACCTGTTTTTACTTACAGTCTGGTGCCACATTTTATATCAGTTTACTCAGTCTTTTGGCTGGATGACCTGAATCAAAAAAAAAAACCCAAAAAACTTTCTTGTAGCATTTTACTGGCTCTCACCATATTAGTTTGTGATTACTTTTGGATGGTCAAAGACTCATACCTACTAAAGTGAGGATGAGGAAGGAAATAGGGGAGATGGTTAATTTGCATTTCACTTATCTAGTGTACAGATTGTTGCTATGAAATGGTAATGCACCCATGGAAAGCACTGGTACACCAGTCTGAGGTTCTAGCATGTGTACTGAAATACAGCAGTTCAGTAGGAGGATTGCAGAGGCTTGCTGAGGAAATACTGTATTGACTGAGTAGAGTTTGAGCAGAGGAGATCCAAGTAGTAATTCAAAGTCAATCTATGGGAGAAAGGTTGCATTAGCTTACTGTAAGTCATGTCCTGGGAATTCTGGATCTCAGAGTTTCAGAACTGTTTCTTTCATGGGTTCTGCTTGGGTTGCATTCATCCCATCCCCATTTCAGGTTCTTGTACCTGCTCACAGTTTGTCTGCTCAATTCCTGCTTGAGAGTCCCAAGATGCAGCTTGTACTTGCTCCTCAGATTTGGAATTCTACCCAGCACATGGTTGTGTTCACCCGGTCCAGTGTATGTGTATTCATCTTTAGTGTGATAAGTGCTTGTCACTGATCTGAGATCATACCTATGGCCATCACCTATTGCATGGAAATCTGCTATGCTGTGACTTAAGAATGTAAGAAAGACATGGGAAGATACAGAAATTAGAGTTAGATACAGAAATTACAGAGTTAGATACAGAAATTACTCCTTCATAGTAGAGAAACTCTGCTGTGGAATCTTGCATTGTTGTTTTCCAGACTGTTAGACTTGTACAAGGAGGCAGAAAGCTTGTTGTTTTGTGGAGCTGGTGGTTTGGTGTGCATCACCAACCACTTAGCCTCTGAAAGTGTGAAATGCTGCAAACGCACCACCAGAACAAGTCATGGTGTGATAGACTGACAGGGCTGTTCTGAAGACATTGAATGGAGCCAGATGAAGGTCACCTGAGCTCCTCACTGTAAGATTTTTGATTCAGAACCACATTTGGTCAACGTTTACATTTGGTGTGTGGTGAAACTATGTTAGAGGGGAATGCCATAACTCTCTTCAGACTGTGCTGTTCAGCTGTTGGCATTAGGTTGTGTGGTTGAGACTCACACCTTTCTTGCACCAGCTATGAGCCCTCTGAATTAGCTGAAGGAGAAAGCTGAGGAGACTCACATTGACATCGTTGTGTTTTAAACAGCATGCTCAGGATCATAAATATTCTTGACTATTCCTGTTGTTCAACATGAAAATGACACAAGCTGCAAATGTGACACCTTGCAGTCTGTTGATGGTGGGAGAAGAATCCCAACTCTGCTTGGTATGTTTTAAGATACCGGAAAGATCATGCACTGGTAGTCTTGAGTCTCTCATTTTATTTATTCCTCTCTATTAGGAATAGATTCATTTGAGGAACAAACAACAAGAGAAATTAGAGCAACTCAGAAACTGAAATGGCCATTGTTTCTTAATAGTGGCAGATGCTTGGGCAACACCCAGAGAACAAGTCATGAGAACTTCTTAACTTTGTGAACTCCAGGCTTCTGACTGTATTCCCAACTGCTTTTCTGTCTGCTAACACAGGTGATGTGGGCGTATGATTTGAGCCCTGAGACCTAGAGGATATAAACATGTACCTGAAATTAGGCATGTGTATGTGTTTTGCTGAGTAAGGGTGTCCTGGTATTTAAATTTTAAATGCACCAGAGCCTTCACTCATAAAGTAAGCAAATTTCAACCTAGACAGCAGCAAGAGGAATAAACATTAAGCTTAAAACAAACTGTTATCAAAGTGGCTCTTCAGACTATGTAGAATTGCACTTTAAAATGGGCAGAGCATCTTTAAAACCCTTTTGCAGGAGCTAAGAGCTTACACATTAACTTTCATGAGAGGCATTACAGATGTCTGTGAATATTATATAAACAACAGCCTGATTGCAACAGTTTATGCACCTAAATATTTTATAAGAAAATACTGAACATTTAACTCGCCTTTATACAGCAATAAAACCATCATTTCTATCAAGAGCTGCTGGGAAACCTACCTAATAATGTGAAACTTTGTTACAAACTAGGTGGAAAATTCACTGATCTGGAATTAGGAAGGTGTGTAATCTGTACTGGAATTTTCATACTGTGGGGTAGACAACTAAATCCTGCTTGGCTTGCTTTTGTGTAAAGGTGAATATCATTTGTGAGAATGTTCTCTGGTGTATCTTTATGTCTGTGTGGTTTCCAGCTGGCCATGACTTGGCAAATGAAAACACCATGCCCACACCTGATGTGATGTGTGCATGGCATTGCATGCCTTTGCCGAGTAACCTTCCTGCAGGAGGCAGGAAATAGTAAGTTTTAGACCCAGAGTTTGTCTCAAAATAGATATAACCAATCTCAGAGAGACCCACAGCTTTGAGAAGGCTACGATGAGTAGCCAAATTTCCAGATTGATTCCAGGAGGAAGAATTCCTCCAGTGACTGCCTCTGACTCTGTTATCAGGAGTGTCTCATTCCCATTTTTCCACATGATAAGGTAGCGCCTGAAAGGATGTGCATGCTTGCTGTAGAAGACCTCAGAGGCTCACCACCTGCAGAATTAACTTCTCTGAGAAATCACCTACCTGCATGCTTGACAGACCAGAGGCAAGGCTAGATAGGGAGGAAAGTTATATTTATATATATATATATATATACTTCCAGGAAGAGGCGAAGTATTTTCTGTTCACAGTGGAAAGCCCTCAGCTTCAGCATAGGAAATTTAAGCTGTATTCCCAAGGCTGAGATGTGTCCGTCCCTGAGTGAGGGAGATTTAGGACATAATTTCCTTTGGTATTTCCAGTAGGAATGCAGCAGCTTTATCCCCTCCAAGCAGAGCAATTGTGTACTGTAAGTGAAGGAACACATAGCCTTCTGGGGGAATTCACACATTGCTGTACTATGGGGCCATGAATTTTTTCAGAGCTGTCAGGCTTAGGAAGCAGATTAACAGAATTTTGAAAATCATAACTTGAAGGACTAGTTAGGAGGAGGAAGAGTCTTCTCAAACCCCTACTGTGCTGTAAGGTCAGAGTTTTGGGTTTTTTTTTCATGTCTCTTGTTGTTTATTAATTTAATTGTTCTGATCTTACTGATTATTCTAGTGGTTTGATTACCCAAACATCTTTATCAAACTTGACCTTCAATGCAAATATTCACTTAGCTTTCAATAGAAATTCAGCTTCTTATTGTGTAGGCATTTTAAAGTTATTTTCTTTCTACATTAAAGAGGTTGTCCATGAGTGGTGTTCCACTAAAGATAGCAATGCTCAAGAAAAACCTTCATCAGCAAGGTGACACAGTGATAGAAATGCTATATTCTTTGTAATGTGACATGAGTGTGTGTAACAGCAGGAGAAGTGTTGCAGTTCTCCATGGTTAGTAAATCCAAAATGTCTGTAGGTGAGGTCTTACACTATTATTCCTTGTTTTGTCCAGAGGACAGCAACTCATCTATGGTGCCATTTGCAAGGCTGAATGCATATTTTTCCCTCTCCAAAATCTTCATAACACTTGGTCACTTAGAAGAATGAACAACACCAGAGATTTCCACTTTGAATTATTTAGGAATCTCCCTTTACTCTCTGACTGTGTAAAGCGAGCTACTTGGACTAGATGTGGAGGAATTATCTTCTCCTCTAAAAGAAGACCACAATGTTAACTTCAAAATCCAGAGTCACAGGATATTTGTTCTTAATTCTTCCAGGAATCATGGAACTGGCTTTGCTTAATGGAAGATCATGTGTATTGAAGGGGAAATTCCTTTCAGATCTGCACAGACATCAGGTCAAAAGTTTGAACTGGCCAAAAACATTACTGCAGATGACTAGGATAGGCTGAAAAAAATAATGGCCAAGAAGATGTATGCTCTGGAGTAAATGACGTGGTTGATGTGGCCAGATCTCCCACACGTATGTCAGGATTAATGCCTTGGTGGCCTACAGTTATTTCCACTTTACATTGGCATAAACAATCCAGAAAATAAGGTTAGCATTTGTGCCATCCACAGAGCAAATACCACTGCCAACCCGAGCTATGCAACTGTTTGTGTTTGTTTTTCCTGTAACTTGAACAGGAGCAGGGCTTCCTTAAAGCACTGAAATGTCAGAGAATCTATCACCAGGCTTGTCTCTATAGCTTTAAGTGTTTTGCAATCAGTTCTTTCCTATAATTGTATTTCTATTGTGAATAATTCAGGAAGCCATCCAGTCTCCTTTGTTCAGTGAGTATTTCAGGCCACCTATAAGTCATGAGGCTGCAAAGGATAAGAGAGAGTTCTTCTTCATCTCCCCCTTAGGATTATTGGGTTTTTTTAACAAGGTTTATTACCTCCATTCGACAAGTTGGAAGCTGAGACACTAAATGACTTGGCGAAGGTCATACAGGAAATTTGGGATGGAGCACCAAACATATGATTGTGAGCGGCTTCCAAGCCAAGTCTCAAACCACTGCACATCATTCTTAATTTCCAGTCTTTTCTGGCACTGCTACCAACTGTCTGGTCCAATTGCTTAACCATGTTGTTTTGCTTTTCCCCTTCTTTTGTAAATAAACCTAACATCACAAGGTAATGTACCAAAGCAATCAGTAGGTAGGGAGTAATTTCCACAGCCAGTTTCATTCCTCTTTCAGTTCACAACTTGTCCACCAAAACATTTATTCCTTGCTTGAAGCAGTTTACTGAATCATTTCTATTCAGAAATATCTGTTAGCACTTTGCTAAGCCTCAGACTGAACATCTTTGATCCACCCATTTCAAGATTAGATGGATGACAGAACCCAAACTCTAGATCCAAAACCATCCATGTTTTGGAGGTATAGTCAAAGCCCAATCCTGGATTTGGCTCTCAACACCATTGCTTTGATCTGGCATCAGATCTGAAGACCATGCCCTGTGACATCTCTGTTGCTAGCACAAAATCTTGTGTTCCTATCTCTGAGAGAGCTGTAAGCCTTGATGTGCACCTTTTGTGGGAAATGACACCTCCTGATCCTCTCAAACTTGGTTCAGATGCTGCTCGCATGCAATCTTTTTTTTAATGGTTGGTTCTTTATTTCTTACCTGGAGGCCTGGAGACTGGCATTTTGACAGGAGTCAAAGAAATCCCAATGGTGCACGTTAGCACCAGGCTTTTAGTTAGGTAGTGGTTGGACTTGGTGATCTAAAAAGTTCAAAATAGCTCTCCCATTCTATGTCATTCCTGTTGTGCTCTGCCTCCCACCTGTTTTCCATGCTGGGTATTCAACTACTTCCCACTTATAGAATCATAGAATGGTAAGATTGGAAGGGACCTCAAGGACCATCTAGTTCCAACCCCCTGCTATAGGCAGGGACACCTCCCACTAGTACAGGTCACTCAAGGCCTCGTCCAACCTGACCTTGAACACTTTTGGGGAGGGAGCAGACAGAACCTCTCTGGGCAACCTGTGCCAGTGTCTCACCACCCTCACTGTAAAGAACTTCCTCCTAACATCCAGTCTAAATCTTCCTTCTGCCAGTTTAAACCCATTGCCCCTTGTCCTGTCATCGCAAGACCTTGTCAATAGTCCCTCCCCAGCCTTCCTGTAGGCCCCCTTCAGATACTGGAAGGCTACTCTAAGGTCTCCTGGAAACCTTCTCTTGTCCAGACTGCAGAGCCCCAACTCTCTCAGCCTGTCCTCATAGGACACTTCCTAGAAATCAAATCATCACCACCACTCCTCCCCAGCTCCCTCCTGTCCCCACATGATGAGAACATGGCATAGTTTTTTCCCCAAGGATGGGAAAACCAGGGCAAGCTCAGTACTGTGGTCTTTTGCACTAACAGCACTTTGGTGGCAATTCACTCTTTCCAGGGAATTATTCTAGTTTTATTCACCACAAAGCATCCAACCATAACAACTTGGTAATTTTAAGGCCTAAGGAAAAAATGTAACAAGATGTTCAAAATTTTTGGTTTGGGATAATTGGGAGTTGTTTATATCCTTCTGGTGCTGATTGTGTTGTCATACACCACACTTACTGGTGTTCTCAGGAGCAAGATTATCTTTGCTTGGGAAAAAAGCCTCTGTTTTAACCACTTAAATGCTGGTTAATGCAGCTGATAAATGGGAGGAAAAATACTCCCCTGCTCTTACTGGATCTAGCAGATGCTCAAAAACCATAATGATGAGGATTGTATATACAGAGAGATGGATAAGTGAAACATATTCACTGTAAGTTTTGTGATAAAACTTTCACAGCACTCACAGTTTTCTTTAGTGCATTTAGAGTCTCCCCACTGCATGACACAACGGAGCTCTTGCTCTTCCTGGGTCTGAAAATAACTTTCTGTGCATTCAGATCATACCAAGTTTTCCAAACCATACTTTCCTTGGGGTTTATACCCTCCAATTATTTCTGGGTGAAGCTGGCATTCACATCTCTGGCTCATGGTTGTTCTCCTGACTCACTGAAATGCCAGGCATGAAGTCTGATGGATGCTTTGTGCAATGGAAATGTGTTGTATAGGACACATATAGTACTACTTCTTCTCAGCTTCCTTGTACAGATGGAACTGGTATCTCCTACTAGCACACTGGAAAGGACTGGAGTGAATGGGCTGGGGCTAAATGCAACACTTTGATAGCTAAATGAGTTTAAGTAGAAATTACTTTTGCACTCATAAGATGAGAGTGGCCTATGAAAGCTTTCCTGTGAGTTTTCTGAGGTTTGTCTGTTTGTTTTCTCGGATGTTTGGGGTTTGGGTTTTTTGCTTTGGTTTTATTTTTATTATAAGGCCTTGTCAATAACAAGAATAATAATGCTAATGTTTTATACCAACTTCCAGCCTCTCTGAAGTTTTCAGCAGTAATTTTCCTCTGATATTCTGGGAACTTGGATCTGGAAGGCAGCAAGCTAGATGTGCTTTGTCAAGAGAAAGCATTGTCTGCATCCAGAGTTTTCACAACATCTAATTTAAACTACATGTTGATTTTTATTTTTTTTTTTTTGGGAGGTGTGTGTGTGTAATCTCAACAACTATAGACAGGAAAATGAGCCATTTCCTTAGCTTGAACCTGCATGAATTAGTGCTAAAGTGTTGATCTCTAAACTTGCAGTTTCTGAACCATAAAATCTGTTTATTTCACCCTATAAAAGAACATTTTAACTTATATGGCTATTTAAGTTTAAAAGCTATTAGAGAAGTGGGTGGGGAGAGGAGGAGAAGAAGCTCAAATCAGTAATTCAAGCTTGCAATACAATCTCATTTGCTGCATAGCTTGCATAGAAATCCCCTTCAATGTGGATTTTCTGTGCTCATAGCAGTCCTACCACACAGGAAATACAGAGTGTGTATTTCCAGCATTATCCATAATTGTAGTAAAGCTTGTAAAGCAACTCATTCCTTGTGTATTCCTGGTGATTGGCAATAACTGGATATTCTTAAGTATGCATTTAAAGAAGGAATAGCATAATGAGCTGGCAGAAACTAACATCTGCAGTGAGTTTCCAAAAGGAGTTGGGGTGAAGGTCTCTATTAATATGCTCTTACTGCAGGAACAGCATCAGCTTTGATGGAAATCTTGCCTACCTATCTACCTGCCCACCCACCCACCTGCCTGTGGCTTCTTTTATACCTGAATTTTGTGTGTTTCCTTACAGAATGAAAGTGCTGAGGCTAAAATTGAATCCATCAAGTGCCCTCTTGGGTGGGCAGAGCAAAGTCACCGCATCCTCAGGAGAAAAGGAGGGACCGCTTCGTGCTGGAGACATGGCAACGGTGGAGGAAGCCTGGGTCCTGCTGCTCTCTGCTATACTGTGGCTCGTTGCATCCCAAAGCAAGCAAAGAGAGGCTCGTGCTGCTTCAAATAAAAGGTAGGTGTTTGTCCTTTGTCCTAGGATGGAGCACAGGGAGGAAGAACTTCTCGCACTGGCTCAGGTGCTCATTCACGCGCACAGAGCTATTTGCAAGCAGCAGCCTTGCTACAGCAGTCACCTTCAGTGAAAGGGAAGAGAGGTTTTGATTCTCTTTCTGCAAAATTGATAGAAAATTGTCAATGCTGTGAGAGGTTGTGCTTCACTTGAGCTGTGCAGGCCCTGTCTCTGCTAACTATCCCTGAACTTGCAGTGCCTTGCTAAAAATAGTTCAAAGCGTAACCGTTGTGTTCCCTGAACTGTGATCCTACCAGTTCTGTATTATTCGACTCACCATTCCTTTGAAAGTATTCATCCTTCCCCTCATAAAACTTAAATTAGTTCATTCCTTGGTCCAAGAGTTGACATCATTATGATGTTACATCCTATGTAATGGTGTGAGACCTGGAAAAGCATTCACAGCAAAACCACGCGGTGAATTGAATTTGCAGTGCCTCAGCCCTTGCTTGCAGGCTGATCTGCCTCCCACCCTCCACACTTCCTTGTGCTTTTAAATCCGTCTGGTTCCTTGGAAATGCCCCCTGGTAACACAGCAGCACGCTGCTGAGGATCTATCTAGGGTCTCTTTAATGTTTCCATTTTTCTTTCCATGACCCCATTTGTTTTACAATGTTTGTGAGAGCAAAAGTGATTGTTTTACCAAATTAAGCTAGTTTTTCTTGCCAGGAACAGTGGCTAGGATCTTGTTGACAGATTTGGAAAAGATTATTCTTTTGATACATTTTGAGTGAATTTTTTAAGGATGTCTGCCATGTAAAGTTTCCAAACTCAGACCACATTTAACTGTTTAATATTATACAGTGACAGGGACAAATTAGCACCTTTCATCTTCCCATCAAAATTAACACATCCCAAGAAGACATTTCAAGAGCTGCAGATCTCTTATTTAAAATGAAGTGTAGGAAACTGTTTAAATATGTGGAAATCAAAATCTTGTCCCAAATAAAGCCTGAGACTTTGGTTTGGTTTTTTTGTTTTGTTTTATTTTGTTTTTTTAATTGATTTCAGAGGCCTCAGAATTATCCCCATTTTGCTTAGGTGTGTTTGAAGTTACCTTTCCTCTCATCTGTCTTTTCTATGATGATTTTTCCTTCCTGCTGGAAAGTTGTGGTTCATAGTCTCCTCTGAACTATGTCTCTCATCCCTTTGCTCAACAGCTTCCTCATGGGCACAAGAGGAGTTGATTTATTTATTTATTTTGTTTTCTTCCCCCCTCCATCTTCTCTATTTTCATGTATAACTTGGCTTCTGGGTTGGTTTGTTCTCCTGTCTTCCTCTGAAGTGCCTGGAACTGGCCACAACTTGAAGTGAGCCAATGGGCAGGATACATAGATGCCTCTGGTGGTAGTGGGAAACTTCTCAAGCTCCTGACTGCTGTGTATTGCCCCAGTCACACTGGCAGTGATCACTGTAATGTGCCTTCTTGTTGTGCTTTTCTCTGCTGAAGCACACAGCTTTCTCCCAAGGAACTGATGGTATTTAAAGCTTTTAATCCTTTGTGCTAAAAGGTTGAAGCTTGTTATAAGGCATTGGAGGTTCCTAGATGGCTCATGTTTATGCAGATATTAAAGTTCCAAGTTTAGCACTGTGATTGCTGTGATGGCAGGAGTGAGATGATCCAGGCAGTCCTCCTAGCTATATGTTGTCGTGGTGCTGTATAGGGACACTTGCTGTGACATGGAATGACTCTCTTCATCATATGTACTCATTGATGCTGCTATGGAGTGTAATTTCATGAAGATTCACATTCTTTGGTCCATGTAGATACCTTGGGTTAACAGAAGGGAGAATGCTGAGCCAAGTCAATATGTCTGTGTGTTTCACTTTTCTGTCTGAGAATATTAAGGCCAGATTCTCATTTATACTGAGCCCATTTGCAATATTCTGGCAACACAAAGATGCCTTATGAGGAATGTAAATTAAAGTCTCTTTATACTTTTAATAGTGTTTGTAGTTTCACTTGGCTGCAGTACAGGAATGACACATGTCTATACAAATGGCATTTGCTATTCTGTTGATGGCTGCTGATATTCTTCATGCCTCTACCTTCTAACTCACTAAGCCATAAGTAAGATACAGACCCAGCTTTCCAGTCTCCTTGAAGTGTGCTGTTTTAGTGAAACATCTAAACCAGGTTTTCAAACTCAAGCAATTCTTCTGTTCTTCCTTTACCATGCAATGACCCTGTGTGTGTCTGCATGAATCTACAAAATGTCCAATTTTGCAATGCCCAGACAAATTATTCTTACCTTGTATGGTGTTTACACTGGGGAGGAAGGTTCTTCATCTCAGTATGTTTTGTACAATGTAGAGAACTTTTTTTGTTCTTGTGTACTGTGTGAAGTTCTGGAGCCCCCAGCACAGGAAGGACACAACTGTTGGAGTGGGTCCAGAGGAGGCAATGAAGATGCTCAGAGGACTGCAGCAGCTCTGCTATGAGGACAAGCTGAGAGAGTTGTAGCTCTGCAGCCTGGAGAAGAGAAGGCTTTGAGGAGACATTATAGCAGCCTTCCAGTAGCTGACAGGGGCTACAGGAAGGCTGGGGAGGGATTATTTACAAGGTCTTGTAATGACAAGATGAGGGGCAATGGATTTGAACTGGCAGAGGGGAGATTGAAACTGGATGTTAGGAGGAAATTCTTTGCAGCGAGGGTGGCGAGACACTGGCACAGGTTGCCCAGGGAGGTTGTGGCTGCTCCCTCCCTGGAGGTGTTCATGACCAGGTTGGATGAGGCCTTGAGTGACCTGTTCTAATGGGAGATGTCTCTACCTATGGCAGGGCATTGGTACTCTATGATCCTTGAGGTCCCTTCCAACCTTACCATTCTATGATTAAGGAAAAGAAAATCTCTTGGGAGAAAACCAGGTCTCTTGAGAGCCCTGAGGGTGTTTAGTCTTGAGAAGACTGAGAGGATATCTCATCAATGTCTATATATATCTGAGGGGTGGGTGTCAAGTAGAGGGGGCTAATCTCCTTTTTCGTGGTGTGCAGTAATAAATTGAGGAGCAACAGGTACAAACTTGAACATAGAAGATTTCACCTCAACATGAGGAGAAACTTCTTTTACAGTGAGGAGCACTGGAACAGGCTGACCAGAGAAGTTGTGCACTCCCCTTCTCTGGGGACTGTCAAAACCTGCCTGGATGCATTCATGTGTGGACTACCCTGAGTGATCCTGCTTTTGGCAGCAGAGCTGGACTCGATAATCTCTGGAGGTCCCTTCCAACCTCTCATATTCTGTGATTCTGTGAAAACCTATATTATGAGCTCTTGGATCAAGGACCTCACGAATTTTACATTAAATCATCCCAGCTTTTACATGTTCAAGTCTATTTTTATTTCTAACCACTGAGACCTTATTGTACCAGTGCCTTGATTTTCAAGCAGATAGTCTTGCCCTGGGTAATCTTACAGGGGATGCTGCAAGAATGAAGAACATTGAAAAGGCCATCAAAGAAATGAGGGACCTGAAGTACAAGGGTTATAGAAAGCTTACATGTGGACTACATAGATTTAGTAAAAATTGTCAATATCAGCATCTATTTGGTACGTTTCAGAGAAAATCCTGCTTTCACAATGTCTGAAAACATGTATAAACTTTTTATTAGTTTCATGACTGTATTCTGACAGCAAGCTTTTGCACTATATTACCACATCTCCAACAGTGCAGAGCTCAGAAGAGTTATGTAAAAAAGTACCCATGAAGAATCCAAAATGATGTTTTGTTTCTTCAGATTTTGGTTTTTAAATGTTTAGTAAGTGATGACTGTGAAGTGTGTGGCATTGGGGCTGCTATAGCAAAAAAAATAATGTTGTTCCCCTGGAACAAAATAATGTTGTTCCCTGCAGAAATCTGCAGCTCTCCAGTGGCTTAAGGTTTGCCATTCCTTCCTTCTTAAGGTCATGAGAACCTGTTTGTGGTCTAAGACTGACTTTTAGCTTGTCAGAGTCTCAGTCTCTATTGATTTTAAATAGAGAAGATTACACATCTTCTCTACTTAAAATAGAATATAATAGAATAGAATAATAGAATAGAAGATAAAGAGATGTCTCTAACAAAAAAAAAAAGTCATTGTTTGGAGCTGCTAAAGACACTGAGATATTGAAATAACTTATGAAAGGGAGAAAACTTAAGTCTCAGTGCAGGTGAAATGGCATAAACACTCATGAAATGCAAATGTTTCTGAGATTGTGATTTAGTACATGGATTCTTAAAGAGTAAGAGTTTAATAACCTCCTCATATACTAAAGAAAATGATGGCACTCTGCAAACCTTCAGAGAGCACCACATGCAGTGCAAAGGCATTTCTGCAGAAAGTTGTCTTTTCTACACTCTCAGTTCCTCTCTGTGTTCTTCCTGTAGACGTTGTGAGTCTTCACTGCAACACTTTCTATCCAGACCAGCTGCTCGCTACACTTCTGCTTCCAAATCTCATCTGAAAGTATATTTTTCCACAATTCTAGATTGAATATTCTTCCTGTGTTAATAGGTGACTCTGGAGGAATTTTCGAGTGCCTGATAAGGTAAAGCTCCCTATTTGGGAGCAAGTTGCATGAGAAGTGCTGTACAGTCGAATGGGGCTGTTAGAATTTCATTTGTCTGGTTCTACCACCACAGCTCAGCTGTCACAGGCTGTTTGCTTCTCACACTGCATCACTGTTTTCAGAAGGACAAATTATTCCAAACCCAAATAAACTCATGATGCAGGTAGAAAGAAGAGGCCTCTGCTGCGTATTGGTTGCCCTGCATGGAAGAGGGGAGCCACTTGTTAAGACAAAGTCTTCTCCTGAACCCTCATTAATTCCTTGCTTACTGTGGTCTGGCAGTGCCCGGGCTGCCGAGCTGAAGGCCGATGACAGGGGTGATGATGAAGTGTCTGCTGGAGCTGTACATGGCTGCGGGTCACTGCCTCGAAATGTGAGAACAAAATGGGGCCGAGCGCTAATGACTTTCAGGTGTGCGCCAGGGCCTGTCAGGGCACTCAAGGAATTAGTGCTTGGCACAAGGTGCAGGGCTCGGCACTGCCAAGTCAAACAGAAATGGGGCCTCGTGTAAACAAACAAGGGCAAAGCGAGCTTTACTCACACCAGATTGCCTATCGAGCCCCCAGACAGGCGTGGAGCCCATCGCGTGCACGCACATACACCGACTGCTCCCGGGGCAGTGGGGCTGGGCTGGCTGTGAAAGGTGGGCTGAGGGGAACTGTAGAATCATGGACTGCTTTGAGTTGGATGGGATCTTTAAAGGTCATCTAGCCCAACCCCTCTGCCATGGGCAGGGTCACCTTTCACATGTCCAGGTTGCTAGAAGCTCCATCCAACCTGGCTATGAACACTTCCAGGGAGGGAACATCCACAGCTCCTCTAGGCTGTGTTTCACCAGCATTGTTGTGAGAAGTTTCTTCCTTATATCTAGTGTATAATTGTGCTGGGATCTAGTGTATAATTGTGCAGTCATGAAATCTCCACAGCAGCATTTCTCAGGAAAGAGAGCGAGGCTACTGCCTTGCTAGAGGCTGCTCAATCTCCTGCAGCATTGGTCCTTGCTTCCTTTCCTGTGCAGACAGAGCAGTGTTTACTTTGTAGGATATTACCTTTCCTTCCTTGGAAATGCTCTCCCTGGTCTCTCAGAGTAAGTCCCCTCTCAGCCCACCACTTCTCCTGTATATTCCCAGCCCTTTCTGGTACACACCAAGATTAAATTTCTGCTTTGACTTGGATTATGTTTTCCAGGCCAATATATTATGCCACCTTCATGTTTCCCTCTCTGCCCCATCTGGCTTCCATCCTACCCCCATAAAGATTATTAATACAACCTGTTTCCCAGCGATTTATTAGCAGAGGCCAAACTGGTGCCATTTCCCATTTTAGTAGAGCACTGAAAATAATCCTGAGGAGTGTGCCCAGCTATAAAAATGTACTTACACTGTCATATTTGCAGTTTCAAACATGCACCACCTGATAGTCTCAAAAGTGCTGTTTAATTGGGTTTTATGGGTTCTAATTAATTATACCATGTAAAGAAAAAGAAAAAAAAAAAAAAGGACTGGTCCCATTACAGCTCTCTGTGGTTTACTCTGAAGAGCAATGTAATTTAGAGATAAATTGTCCTTCTCTATCTCCCTGCCTGCTTTTGCCCCCTACAAATTTCAGGAAGGTTTTATTTCTCCTCAAATCCGGTGAAGAGAAGCTGAGAGCAAGATACATTTTGTTCAGGGCACACAACTTTTCCCAGCACTCATAAAAAGCTTTAAATGTGACTCAAAATGGTTCCATGTTAATTCTTCTGAATCAGACTGGTGAAATTATGAATAATCCTGCAACTTTCCAAAGCTCACATCTGTGGTAGCTGTAATTTTGGAGAGACTTGAATGCGTTGGAGGCTTAATGTGCTGCGGATTATTTCCTCTGACTACGCAGAGGTAACAGTGAAGGAAGCTGAGCATGCATACAGGGGTTTTGCTGGATGAAGGTCTAGATTGAGTTTCTCCCCTTCACACTGCATGAAAATAGTGTGTTAAAACATCCAGGTGTTTTTATGGCATTTTGGTGTGACTAGCAGCAGGGGAAACCTCTCAGGTTAACCTTCTATCCTATTTCTTTTTTAGCAGAATCACAGAGCCTAGATTATTCAAACAAATTCTGGGGCAGTCTTCTGACTTTTAAATACTTCCTGGAACGGCTTTGTGAAAAATGAGCAGCTGAGCAGGTACACTTGTGGTTGTTTAAAATACACTCTTATATTACATCCATCACTGTAACAAATTTGGTCTCATGAGGCAAGGCATGAAATATAGTAGAACTGAAGCAGACAAACATTATTTCTTATGGTCTGTGACTTTGTCAGGAAATTAGGGGGTCAGAGTATCAGTTAATGAGAAAAGGCAGGGTAAAGAAACGTCTTTAATTTGCCTTCTGCAGGCAGATGCTACATATTTCCAGAACATCAGATCACACCTCAAATAATGTAAAAGTTTTTCGTGTGGCAGCTATCACCAAGGCTGCACCACCCAGCCCTAGTAAGGAAAATTGGTGAAATGTCCCAGGTCACCATTCCTAATGTGACTGCACATGAGTGTTCGTGGCATCAAAAAGTTTGTTAGTCACACCTCACTAATTTGCTTGCTTTATGAAATAAGTAAGCAGCCTGTCATTTGCTGGGAGCTTGGACCATCCTGGGTGTCCGGATCAGTCTGCTTCGGGCTCTGCAGCAGAAGCAGAAAGAACTGCCAAAAAGAAAAGGGGGAAAAAAAAAAAATCACCAGTCACACATATCACTCATCAGCCTGAGAAGTAAGAAGATTAATAGTAAGAACAGTTTTTATAAAGTGATCCTCTCCTACAGTAAAACTAGTTAAAAGAACTTTTAGTACCTGTATCTAGTGAGTTATGTTAACAAGAACTACACAGTCCAATGTTTTAATGGAAGCAAAACAGACCCCAAACCTGAATGCATCTGAAAACCCCCATGCAGGGTTTGGGTAAGCCCAAACAAACCTGAGTGTCTTGGTGTTTGTGGGGTGTTTGTATTTGCCTTTACATGACTTTTACTGCCTCAGAAAACCATTTATGGAGAGGAAACAATGTGAAAACAGCTCTCCTCATGAGATTTTCATCATCCAGAGATTTAAATAAGTGAGATCTGCTCTTTTTCCTGCTATTCTGTCCCCATAAATTACTCCTGGAGGCATTAAAAGGGCTTGTGAAAAACACAGTAATAAATACCAAAAGCACAAATACGAATGTTGCAAACTGCTCACACTGCTGTGGCAGCAGCTCTCTTGTTAATTTATTGAGCAAAACTGGTGAGGGACCTCAATACCTGTTTGAGTGCTGCTGTGTGTGGAGCCTCATGTTACACTGCTGAAACTGGAGCTAAAAGACCCACTGACTTTTAGAACAGCATCCTGACTGTTGTGCCTGAGAGGTGACCGAATTACTCTGATTACTCCAGACGAAAAAGGAAAGTGAAGGGAGAGGAGAAATACCAGCTGCAAAAGCATCGCCTAGCTCGTGTCACCTGCAGCAACTGCCTGCCCTGGGTAGATTGTGCCTCTGAGCAGGATCGCAGAGGTTGTGTAACAGAGGCAAACTCTGCCAGGTCCTTTCTCCTGACACATCCCAGACCACAAGTATGGCCCCTACTTCTGAGGGAGAAGAGCAGCAGGGGCATGCCTGAGTCATGGCCCTCATGACAGGGGAATTCCTCTCTGGCTGCTGGCAGCAGCCGGGCTGAGCGGTTTCAACTGCCTGAGCATTACGGAAAGAGCCTCTCTCAGCTGAGTATTTCATTCCAATTTCTCACCTCCCTTCAAAATAGAAGATCCTGACATAGGGTTGGGTTTTTTCTTTTTCTTTTTTTATCGAACAGTTCTCATGCAGTTCTTTTGACTGATCCTTTGTGAACTAGGGGAAGTTCAGGTTCACAGCAAGCCCCAGGGTATCCTTCAAAGGCATCTGAGTCAAGTTACATTTTACACTCTACTCATCCTCTTGATATGAAAACACAAAAGAACAAACTACCAATGAGAGAATTAGCCCAACTAACTGTCCAGCTTTCCATGGCATTTAATGCCTGGCTAGTCCCAACTCTGATTTCACCCCTTAAAAGCACCTCGTGTCTGCTCATAAGTGCTGTTACCTGTGCTTGCTGGAGGCTGTGGGAATGCTGTCTCTGCAGGAGAAATCCAGAACTGCCCCTCCTCCTTTCACAGGGTAGTGGTGGATCCTTTAGATCATTAAAAGGGTTTGGAATTGAGTCTTCTTTCACCAGTGTATGAATTGAGGCAGGCTTGTGGATGAGGGCTCTATCGCTTGATTTGCTATGTAAGTAAACATATCTGGAGAATGAGACCTCCCTTGATATTACTGCATTGAAAACAATTTAATAAGCTATTTATTACAATATTTGTGTGCTTCCACAGTTGTGTTTTAGAAAGAACTGGTGATGTACCTGCAACCAGGACTGCTGGACTCTTTCCAGGCTTTTTTATTTCCTTGCAGCTTTGTCAGACTCTGAACATTCACACTGAAACTTCCCATGCTGGTATCACCTCTGTGTGATTTATTTAGAATAATTTAAACCTAACACAAATAACATTTTGAGGGGAATTCGGAAGTTTGAGGCAAGAGAGGCATAGGTGTTCTCCCAATTTAGAATGAAATGAAATTATGAAATAACTGGATTTTCTGCACACTGGAAATTTGGGGTGCTGCCTCTATGTATGCCTTCAGCAAGAGAACATTGCAAAATAAAAGTGGTCTTAATTCACCCAAGGATTTGTATCCTGATTCCCTGAAAGAGAAAGGCACAGGACCATTCTGAACTGAAACCTATAGTCAATTTTTGATCACAGAGTCCCAGTGTGGTGGAGATTGGAATGATCCTCTGGAATCATGTAGTTCAAACCCCTGAAAAAACAGGGTCACACAGAGCAAATTCCCCAGGATCACAATGTCCAGTTGGGTTTGGAATCTCTCTAGAGAAGACTCCACAGCCTCCCTGGGCAACCTGCTCCAGGGCTTGGGCACTCTTGCAGGAAAGAAGTTCTTAGGTGGCACTTCTTGTATTCTAATTTGTGCCCGTTGCCTGTGGTCCTGTTGTGTCACTGGAAAGGGTCTGGCCTCATCCTCTTGGCATCCACTTTTTGGGTATTGTTAAGCATTTGGAAGATGAAATGTCTTTCAACTTGAAAA
Source organism: Eubucco bourcierii (assembly GCA_013396675.1). Taxonomy (NCBI): domain Eukaryota; kingdom Metazoa; phylum Chordata; class Aves; order Piciformes; family Ramphastidae; genus Eubucco; species Eubucco bourcierii. The sequence continues at coordinate 520,396 of VWZE01009690.1, forward strand.
CTTTCATCATCTGAACTTAGTATTCCATACTAGATTCCTAGGTTTGAAAAATTTCAGCTGATTACAACCAATAACAGAAATTTCTGTTATTAGACTTACAGCATTTCTATCCTTTGCATTACACTTCTTTAAGTATTTGTGTATACATTGAAAATGGATACAGTGTTCTTGAAAGGTTTATTATTAAGAAAAGAGTGTCAGGAAATCATGGGTATTGGACTGGATATTAGAATTTTTTTTTTTTTTTTTCCCAGCAAGAGTGTTCAGGCATTGGAATGGGTTGCCCAGGGAGATGGTTGAGTCACCTACCCTAGCTGTGTTTAAAAGTTGTTTGGATGGGGTGCTTGGGGATATGGTTTAGGGTGAACTTTGTAGAGTAGGGATATTGGTTGGACTTGGTGATCCTGAGGGGCTTTGCCAACCTGAATGTTTCTGTGATTCTGAGAAATTAAGGTTTCCTGCAGTGTTTATTTGGCTTCCTTTAGTACATGAGTTTGGTATAGTCTTTAATTACACGGCCACCCACTATCCTCATCAGAGGACCTTGGTCTCATTCTGTTCAGAAGGTACAACAGCAGCTCAAGAGCTGAGTCACAGCTGGGTGAAGAAGCTGGTGTCAGATGGACTTTGCCTGTGTGTAGTATGGACGCCGGGAGAAGGGGCAGATGGTTGAGAAGAAAATGGAAGATCTTATGCCTAAGGCATCAGAATGCTGTAAAACTCTCACCTCATCTTAGACAAGTTGATTTAAATTAAAGTCTACCCAACTAGCTATTAATTTTATTTTGTTTTCTGTGTTCCCATTTGCAGAACACATTGTCAGGGGTATTTCTCCCGACATATGACGCTGTACAATGTTAAACACTCTGAGAAATCAATTCCCAGTCATCTCAGTTTGGGTACCCAATGTTAGCAGAATGTTTTGACCTGAATCTCTTTGTGTTTCAGTTTCCCATCTGTTAAAGAGGAATAATAATATCCACTCATCTTACTGGGTGTTGTTAGAAGAAATTAACATTGTGAAGCGCTCATTTGCCATACTTATAAGAACCCTAGAAAAACTCACAAGAAAATTAACAATTTTGTCTCCCAAGTAGGTTTTGAATAGTAGGCAGCAAATAAGACCTCAAGCCACACGCTGAGTAACGACACTAAGAAAGTGAGCACTGTCCATCCTGGGGTAGAACTTAGTGGAAATCAAGATATACTCCTATATTTAAAAGATGAATGAAAATATGGAAGGATAAGATTTTATGGTTAACTTCTGATGTTTTGTTCACTTAGTTTTGCACATATGTGTTGGATTTTGGTCTCTTCTCCCTAATAACAAGTGATAGGATGAGAGGAAATGGCCTCAAGTTGCACCAGGGGAAGTTTAAGTTGGACACTAGAAGAAACTTCTTGTGTTGGTTTGAGGTTAATTTAAATATTTTAATGGAGAAAATTGTATTATAGGCTGTGAAAAAGAAACAATGGTGATGTCTACTTCACTCACACGCTTGCTGAGATGTTGAAGAATAAGTACTCAAAACATAGATAAGTCAGTCTCTGGGGCACAGCATCTCAGGTTGTCTAGCTTCTCTTTTCTCCTCTCTGCTGAGTAACCTCACTAATCACTTTTCTTCTAACTCCCCTGGCCAGTCCTCCAAACTCACCTTGCAAATAAGGCAAATCTTAGGGTAAGGTATAGGAGAGGGGAGAAGGTGGAAGGGTGGTTGGGAGCCCCTCCTGTGGACTCTGATTTCTGGGAGGGGAGTTGTGTTTCTGTATTACCTTTAACTTGTCTATGTCTGTAACTATTCCTGTCTATTGTGTATATCTCTGATTGTATATTGTGCTGAGCTGTAAATAGAGCTTCAGTCCTTAACTTCCAGCCAGCTGAGTTCTAGTCTGGGTCATTTTAAAAAGTGTGGGGGGTGGGGAACTCCCAAACCATCACATTTCTTCACTGAAAAGGTTCTCAAACACTGGGACAGATTCCCCAAGGAGGTGGTTGACTCCTCATCCCCTGGAGGTGTTTAAATGATGCAGAGATGTGGTGCTGAGGGCAGACTTGGTAGAGTTTGATAATGGTTGAGCTCAACGGTCTTAATGCTCTTTTCCAGTCAAGACAATTCTATGATACGAATGGCACATGTGCACCAGGATACCTCCGCTAAAAAGAAACAAAATCTGAGTTAGAACCATAGAATTGTAGGGGTTGGAAGGGATCTCTGGATCTCACCTAGTCCAACCTCCTCGCTAACGCTAACCAAAATGCCCATTGTTCAAACAGCTATGCAGGGTCTGATTTCTCATCTCTATAGATGAGATGCTTCTGGGTGTTTGGTGGGTTTTGGAGTGAAGAGACATCACACCTTACACTGTTCAGGAAGGAGTTTTCCAGAAAATGATAAACTGTATCTTGTTACCTGTCATTCATTTTGAAAAGATAGAAAAACCTTTCCAGCTGGGAAAGCTGCTAGTGGAAATAGGTTTGAAATTAGTAGACAGATTCTTGCACACACCAGGGTGGGCTGCTCCAACATTTGCATGGAATGTTCTGCTAACACTTTCCATGGCTTGTAGAAGAGGAAACTCCTGGGTTCTGTAGCAAACAAACATACAACTTCCACAGAGCTGGCAGACTACTTTTTAAAGATAAAATAATATTTTGACGCAAGAACAAGTGGCTATTATTTGGATATGAATAAGTTCAATCTGGAAATGAAAAGGTTTGGGGTTTTTTGTTGGTTGTTTTTTTTTTTTTTAGCCACCACAGCAACAGGATTCTTGAGTGGCTTCCCAGTGGGAAGAAACGTGGGATTTCCTGGCTCACTCACACAGTGTCAGATGAAAATGAATAAGGGGATTGCAGGTATTAAAATCTGTAGGAGAACTGATTTGGTTTAAGAATGTAGGAAGTTTGTTTCTAGTCCCATATCTACCATTTCCTGTTCCTAAAATCAGCAATCCTAAGGCTAACTCTTACCTTCCCCTTTTCACACATGGAGAAACTGACTCCTAGAGGGATGAAAGGATAAATCAAATTTCCTCAACCTCATTAATGAGGATTGGTTAGCAGAACAAGATATCAGAAAGGCATCTTTCTAAACGAGGCAGACCCCAGTTATGAAAGAGTAAAGTTCTCTGCCTGCTTTTGCCCCTCTACAAACCCTTATCTGCCCTCTGAAGCATAGAGGACATCCATAAAAGTGGGGTCTAGCATCATGCAGTGATGGGGTGTTGTCTGTGTTCTCCTCTTTCTTATTCTCTGCTGTTTGCAGAGGAGGGCTGCATGGGCTTTTCTGATAAAGGATCCTTTGCAGACACAAAGAAAATGGGAGCAATTTCAGGCCACTTTGCAAGTCACTGGAAGGAAAACATAACTGCCCTTGCACCTTGTGAGTGGTGTAAAGCATGTTTGATTGCTTAGCCATCAGCAGGAGGCAGCTTAGAGTGAACCAGTCCTGCTGGTTTGTCACTATTAAGATCCAGCAGTACCTTGATGTTTCCTCACTGGCAATAATTTGCAGGATTAAATACTTCAAGCCACTCTAAAATTAGTTCCAGGAGGCATTTTGTGTTTCATTTCAGAGCTCTCATGAGCCTTTCCTACTTTGTAAGTCTACTACAGCTAATTACCTGATGGTTACAGCGCTCTAGAAGATTTCAAGTATCTGTCTTATTCACTAGCCTAAAGACCCAAGTGGGGTTACAGAGCAGAACTTGTACCAGGAGCATTTGCCAAACACTGTAACTAGCTCAGACTGCTTCATGAGATGGGCAAACAAACCACTACAGATGAAATTACATTTGTCCACTGTTTCCATCCAAGATTCAAACCAAATTTGCTTTTAAACCTTCAAAAACATCTAAGAAACTCATTGAAAGAAATGCTTTTATGTGTTGAGCTCTCTACAGCTGTCTGATCTATTAGAGAGGCTGTAAAATTGCAGAGGATGTTTTCAATGGGGCTGCCTTTAATTCTGTGGTGTAAGAGTTTTCACAGAGCATTTATTATTTAATTTTGCAAACACCTTTAGTGTTCAAAATGCCTGTAGCGTGCGATGCTCCACTCTGTTTCAGGCAGACATGCAACTGTCAGAGCTGCAGGTAGAATAAGTCTGGGAGAAGTGAGAGATCTCAATACATTAGTAGAAAAGCACAGCTTGAAGAAGACTGGGGGCCTTCAGTCTGCAGAAATCCACTGGCAACTATATACTTCTCTTCAAGAGAGAGTTCACTCTGCTTGGTGTTTCTGGCCACTTTTATTGACCAGTGCTGGTTATGGCCATGGTATGATCCTTTCTATTTTCTTCCCACCCATTCCTGGCACCTTTCAGAACATATGCATGTGTCATTTATAAAAAGTCTCACTCTTCTGACCACAGCAGAATTCCAGAGGGGTTTATTTCCTTACATAGACTGACTATTTTTCACCTGGCACTGTGCCCAAGAGAAATTATCTCTTTCATACTTTCCAGAGTCATCATTGCTCTTAGCATCTCTTTAAAACTTGCTTGTTGCTCCTGAGGCATCAAGGCAAGTATAGTTTCACCCACGAGGTTCCAGACATGCTTTTTGGAGGTTGGTATTCATGCTGTTAAAGACATGGCAATTTGAAACCCATTCCATTCAATGGGTTTTTACTCCTTGAGCCATCACTGGGAAAAAAAAAAAAACCTGCCTTTTTTTTTTTTCTTATTTACTCTGACTGAAAGATGTCCATCACCTACAGCTAGATATTTACTGAAGCTAAACCAGAAGAAGGAGATTTAGACTAGCCAGAATGAAGACATGTTTTACACTGAGGGTGATCAAACACTGGCCTGTGTGGCCCATGAAGAAGGGAAATGCCATATCTCTGGAAACATTTAATGTCAGGTTGGACAGGGCTCTAAGCAACCTGCTCTACTAGTTGAAGATGTCCCTGTTCAGTGCAGAAGGATTGGACTAGATGACCTTTAACAGACTCTTCTGACCAAACTCATTCTATGCTTCTAAGCTCTCCACCACTTCCGTTTAGAGTTTCTTCCAGAGCAAGCACCTCATTGGCCATTACTGTGAACCTCCAGCACAGCATCACAATATAGCCAAAGGCATATTTTCCAAATCTGGTGACCTAACAAGAATCTTCTGAGTTCCTGATCTTAGTCCAATAGCAAGGCTTACTTGTTTCAACATGATTTTCAGTGTTTACACTTGGGTGTGATGTTTGAAAACCCTGTTCTGGGATCCAGTTTCCTTTGGAGTCAATGGGATTTTCAGCCTCAGCTTCCACAGAAGAAGGGTTGGGCTCTTTGTTCTTTGGTCTAGTGCAATTTGTGGGTAATTGCTGCGATCCAAGTGATGGGTTGGATTTTCTAGTTTGTTTCCAAACTTCTTTGGAGACCAAAAACCTCCTCTACCTCTCCCAAAACAAAGTGCAGAAGGAGCATGGATAGAGGAAATCCGTTCAAACTGAGTAAACAACTCGGGAGGGTAGGCCAGCAGAATTCATTCATGCTCATTCAGCCTAGGCTGGTTGGTTTGATTCCAGTTGGAGCACTCTCTTCATTACAGGCCCCCTGGGGAATGTTAATCTGTACAGTATAAACATTTATAAACATCTACTAAATCATTACACTTCAGCTGCCCCATAAACACTCCTGAATGCTTTCCTTAGGCAGCACTGCTTGGGTAACGTGTGGCTTTTTGGAATGAGTTTATGGGTGTTTGGCACCGGTAGAAATATGGATAGAGGGCACAGAAGGTTAAATAACATTGTTTAAGCTCCATGACTTATTCAGAATAAAGACAGAAGCTGTTTGTGTAGGATTAAAATGGGTCTAACTGGTAAATGTTGAGGGAAAGGCCAGGTTGTGAAGGGCCTCAGACAGCCTTCCAGGTCTGTACATTGGATTTTTAGTGGTGCCATTGTCATGAACGTCACAAAAGGCATTTACTTGACATTCCTGGACTTAGGCAGTACATCATTGTTCATCTGTAACTGCAAGGCTACCTGCCTTGGAAAAAACTGCCTGGTGTGCAGAGAAAATGTACACATAACTTCTGCAAATGGAGCTAGATCTAACATAACCCAGGAAACGGGAATCAGCTGGGCCAGCAGTCCAGGATTTGCATGTGTAGGCTTACAGGATGTGCAAAGATGTACACGATGGCAGAAACAGGTATGCTTGTGAGTAACAAGGAAGGTGTATAAATGCATACATATTTGCATCTGGGAGGTGAAAGTAACGTGGCTTGAATGCACATCTAGCAAAGTAAAATTTGTGCTTTGTGAAACTTAACTTCTCAGCTCTAATGGATGGCGTCTGTCCCCTTGCCTGAAGGTGCCAATGTGAATGAGCATTACCTGGGTGGGGTCATAGCAACTCCATACCCAGCTCCATGTGGTTATAGAAACAGTGAGTGAAAAAGAAGCAAACAAACCAAACCTCATGACTTAGTGTGAAATGGACAGAGGATAATTCCCTCAATTACTAATGTTTTCCTTTGTGGTAGTTTTGATAGAGGTGTGTATGACTAAAATAACCTGAGGAAGTTAAACGTGTTTTATGTGTGAGAGATGTGTTTACTGGCAGTCTGAGGAATAGGTAACAACTTGATTTCTAAATGCATCTTAGGAAAAACTATTTAATTGGCTATAATTATATTGTATCCTACACTTGAGCAAACATACGTGTGTACTTTTATCTCTGAATTACTTGTGTGTATCACAGGTATGTGGCTGGATATAACAGGAGCCTCCTTTTCCATCCCTTTCTCTTGTATTTATAGCACACAGCCACTACTTTTCAGCTAAGACCACACCTATTTGTGAAACAAAGGCAGAGCAAACAGATTTTGGGTTTGGTTTGGTTTGGTTTTTTTCTCTAGTTGGATCTGGATGCACAATACAGGCAAAAAAGAGGGCAGAAATCCTCCCTGATAGACATAGAGCCATGGCTGCAGCAATCCTGACAAGCCTCTTGGTGTTGTTGTTACCAAGTTAGCAGCTGGAGACCCTGCAGCTGGAATATCTCTAAAATCCTCTGCAACATCTCAAGGTCATGGGAAATTGTGCTGCAAGGTCTCCAGACCATGATCCAATCTACCCTGTCCTACCTGGATGCCACCAACAGGCCAAAAGACCAGGACTGGCAGAATTTGGCCCTTGATATCTTGGAAGAAAAGGGATAAATGAAGATATGTTTTACTACTCATGTTTACCAAAACCTCTAAAATATTGAGGCTTCAGGAGACCTTAGAGTAACCTTCCAGTAATGAAGGAGACCTACAGGAAGGCTGGGGAGGGACTATTGGCAAGGTCTTGCAATGACAGGACAAGGGGCAATGGGTTTGAACTGGCAGAGGGGAGATTTAGACTGGATGTTAGGAGGAAGTTCTTTGCAGTGAGCGTGTTGAGACACTGGCACAGGTTACTCTGGGAGGCTGTGGCTGCTCCCTCCCTGGAGGTGTTCAAGGCCAGGTTGGATGAGGCCTTGAGTGAGCTATTCTAGTGGGAGGTGTCCCTGCCTATGGCAGGGAGTTGGAACTAGATGATCCTTGAGGTCCCTTCCAACCTTACCATTCTATGATTAAATAAATCCCTATCATCACAGGCTAAAGACGGCTTTACCGTATGTGCACTGTCCAGCTTGCAAATCTCCTGCTGCATATCTCTCTCTGTTTATATATACCTATGCACACACACACACATATTATCAGTAGCAGGGACTGAATTTTCCACAGCTTTATTTTTGTGGCATGTAATGAGGTGGATAATTTAAAATCTGTTCTGTATGGTCAAGGATCCAGCTCACAAAAAGCATTACATGTTATTAGCTTCAATTGGTCTTTTAACATCAGTCTTAAAGGGTCAATAAATGAGTTTGCCTAGAGGTAAGGCAGTTGTTATCATGTGTAGGCTTACAGTCACAGCTGGAGGGCACTGGCAGGGACAGGCTGTCTGTCTGCCTATGCAGGAGACTTCAGTCTCTAGAGTCAGTGTACTATTAATTTTACAGTACCTTAAATTCATACTGTAATTATGAGAAATAAGCAGAGAGAGAAAGATCTTTTAATAGAAAATGGGTTATAAAAAAATCTGGAGCCTATTACCTTGCCAGATTCTAATTATGTTACAGCTGGACTTTCATCTCTGTACATTGCAAATAAATTCAGACTGATGGAGCTTGGATATGTTTCCCAACTCAACAACAGGAACCTGTGGACAGGAAAGAGAAGAGAGTAGAGCAATGAAGCCTGGGGAGTGTCAGATTTTGATTTTTAGTGTCTAATCTGAAATTTGGTGACTTAATTCAAAAGCCAAAGTAAATTCAGTGGTCTCATACAAGCCCCTAGTGGACACCACTTACCCAGTTGAAGAGCTCACCATATGTTTTAACATGATGAGGTCTTTGATTAGAAAGCAAAGCTAGGGGTATCCTTCACTAGGAGGACTGGGAAACTTTTTAAAGTGAAAACTGATGCACATCATCCCACAGCTGTCTGGGATGAATTGTGATGCAAGGTAGCAGTTGCATAGGTGTGGCCAGCTTGAAGCTACAGAGTGGTAGAATTTGCCTATTGACTTGGTGAGTATTGACTGAAATGTGCTCAAAGCCTGGAATTGTGTTACTTGAATACTTTGGCTCTGGTTTCAAGTGTAGAGTAATGGAAACTCACATGACATTGTTAACACAGATATTTTTCCATTTGGCTAAAAGGCATTAACAAGAGAGGATTGCAAACATTTTATAGGATAAGTCTTACGATATCAAGAACTAAAGAGATTTTGTAAGCACAAGGCTGATGTTTGACCTTTCCTTCCACAATGATCAGGGCTTTTTGGGGGCACTTAATATCAGCTTGACATGATTTGCTTCAACCATTGCTCAAATCTCTTCATATCTCTCAGGGATGGGACAGTGGTGGTGGTAAAAGGGGAGGGAAGTGCGGAGAACTGAGACTGTAACTTCAGTTAGATCTTTATGAGGAAGATTCAAAGTGCTGTCCTTGCAAGGTTAAGAGCAAGCACGTGGCTAATCCCTGTAAGCTCCCTTCTGGCTCCTGAGCAGCAGCAGCCTGTGCCATGTCCCCAGCTAGCACATCTCAAGGTGGTGGCATCTCCTGGGACCTGGCTCATCTGAGTCTTCCTTCTGTCATCCGCTTCATTTTATCTGTCCTTTTCGTAGAATCAGCTACTTACAGAGAGAAAACCACTCAGCAGAAACCAAAGAAACCACACTCATTGCTATGAGTCACTGTTAATTCAGAAGAGGGCTGAAGAGAAGCCCCTCAGGAACAGTGTGCATCTGGCATCAGCTTCAGTAAGAACGTGGGAAGGTGTTTGGTATAACTCCTGTGCTCTTCCAGCTGTGAGGAAGAGCAGGGGCTGTACTGTAACAACACCAACCTAGGGTCTGGATTGGGACATCTTCTGCTCTTGAGAGCCGTCTCAGTGCAGATGCACAGTCTCCAGGGGAGAAGATAAGTTTTTGAACTGCTCCTGCTCTCTGCTTCTCTTCCTTTCCAGCCTTCTGGGTTTCTGTCCACCAGTCTTGTGCTTGTGAATGTACTTACTCCATGCTTCCTTCCTTCCAGGCATTCCTATTCCTGATCCAGTGGGTCGTAGCCTAAGTCAGAGTTTTGGCTGTGTCTGTACCACAGCAATCACTGCACCATTGCAAAGTCACTGCACCAAGTACCACTGCACTGCAGCAAATGTCACTGCACCACTCACAGCTCTGCTGCCAAGGGGCACAGACTGTTGTGCCCAGGATTGCTCCAAGATGGGAATATCTGTGGAGGTAGAAGCTTTTCTTTTAATGTATCAGAAAATGCTTCACAGAAAGCATTGTTCTAAACCTAGGGAGCATCTATGCCCATATAGATGACTTTAGATTTGTTCCCATCTAATTAAGGGGCCAGAATATGAGGGTTTTGTCCAGCGAAAAAAAATTCATTTTTCCAGTCTTCCTTTCTTTGGCCTTGCCTGCCAAGTAGGGACTAGGGAATGTCTTTCACAAAAGATATTATCCAAATAATTTCAAATAACACTAGGCATATGGAAATTTAAGCATTGTTCAGGATTGTCCATAAACAGCTAGAACCTGGGAAAAGAGGCAAGGTCAGCTGAAGTGAACCTTATAATTCTATTCCTGCTGAGGAGATAGATAAGTTGTACATAGTCCTTAGGTTGACCCAACACATAAAAACAAATCCTGCAGCCAGCTCTAGAGATAAGCATAACTTCAGAGTTCCCTGGATAGTGTTTTCCAACACTAATGTACAGTCCAGCCCAGGACCTTCAAGCAAATGAGCACATTTGGCTGTGGAAAGACTTTTGCTTCCTCCTTTCCCTGCAGCACAATTTTGGGCAGAGGGAAAAGTTTACTTTTAAAAGTTTCATGCTATTAGTGTGATGTTGGTAAGTTACTGTGTCTGTATTTCAGCCCTTAGCAAATATTATGCAGTAAAACATGAGTGGGAGACCTTGTCCAACTTTGCCCCTGCTTTCCTCTGCCAATGATTTTAGAGGCAACCAGAACTGCTTGGTACAGTTGTGTGAAAGATGCGAGCCTCAAAATTAGTCCCTTATAGACTGAACTTGTCCCCGTCACAAATTCTGTGGTGTGATTAGTCCAAAGGAAGTGGGATGCTTATTGCAGGAAAGGGAACTACTGTACAAACCTGTGGCTTCTAGAAAGCTCCTTTCTCTTGGCTGCAGTGAATGTGTTTTGGAGAAAGGGACAAGAGGACAGGAATGCAAACAATGCTTCACCAAAGCAATACACCTTCTTTAACTCCTTCCAAAGGTATCGGTTCAGAACCCTTCTTCAACAAGAAATTAGTGAAGGATTTGATCCAAAGGCTACTTGTCAGGAGGAGTCTTTCCTATTAACTGTACTGGGGTTTGGACTGGGCCCCAAATCCTACAGCTGTGCCTATTAATTATTAAGTAAAAAGGGTTGGCAGAGTTTTTCCATCCACTGTAAACAAACACATTTCCACTATGAAGTGCATTTAATGGAGTTTTGCAGCATTGGTCTCCCGGGCAAGCATGTTAGTCTCTGTTTTCTCTCCACGTCCTAATGGCCACAGCCAGGAGGGGGGCTGGTTTTTATCCACATTGAGTGGAGAGGCATAAATTGGCATTCCATATCATCATAAAAAAAAAAAAAAAAAAAAAAAAAAATTCCCAGCAATTATTAAAAGATTCTTATCTCTTGCTCCCTACATGGATAATGAGATCCCTCTCTGCTGGACTGAGACAGCCTGTCTCTCAGCTCACTTAATGAAATGGACCCAAGTTTGCAAATTAGCATAGCCCTGACTCCAAACGTAACCTCTTGTTGTCTAGTTGTACATCAAGGCCCCTGGCTTATGTCTTTTCTTATTAACACCCCGTAATCATGTCAACCCTCTTTAGTTTTCATTTCCTGTTTCCTTTTACAAATTCACTTTTGGGTTTTGAGGACACTGTTGGATGCTTTTGGATGAGCTGGGATTTTATTTTTGTCTCATTTTTAACGTTACTGAAGTAGTTTATCTGTAGGTAGTTGTGTGGATCTGGGGAAACTGCTTTCTGTGCCGTTATTTCTGCTGCTTGCTTGCCTTAAAGCAACTCCTTTTTATGTCTCTGCTTGCTTCTACTTTTTTATTTTCATATTTTAGACTGTAGGATTTATGGGGCAGAGATTTTGTCTTGCTGTGTGTTTGGCTGGTGCTTTGCAGAGTGCTTTTTTGTTTCTACGAGGGCATCTGTGTAATAGATTATTAATAATAATCATGTGGCACAGCGATATTGTACTCTAGCAAACACAATATGCTAAAGGCTTTCTATGAAGTCAAGAAGGCTGAAACCTTTGAAAGTCTTTTTCCTTCTCTCTCCCCTGATGTGAAACTTCATTGCTGGACCTTTAGAGTAATAAATCAAAGCCGCCAAAAGAAGTGAATCATCATTTCTTTTGTCCATTTGTAGCTGACCCAGTCTGGGATTGATAAGGCAGTGCCCTTCCACTTTATCCACCACCCTACTCATTATCCTTCACTTTCATGAGCTCTAAAATCCACTCATACAGTAGAATGATGTTTTCCTAAGATTTCTCTTTTTTTTTCACCCTGGAATTCATTTTCTCTCACTTACATCCCTTGCAGTAAAAAAATACTTACAGTTTGTAGCACAAAAGATAATTCTTCAATGCAAAGCTTTAGTGTATGCCTTCAAAAGATTTATCCCTTTATCAAGTATTAATTTAAGAAGGGGTGCCTTGTAGGTAAGGCAATGACATCAGTGGTAGGCTACAGGGCAGCAGATTTATTAATTTAATAGGTTTATCCATTTTACAGCTTGGATAATCATATTTCACTAAACTGGTACACAAGGAGGCCTCAGCCCATCTGACAGCTTTATTCTTGTGTAAGTTAACAAGCACATTTTGTACTTATGACCTTGTGAATTGTAAAAGTGCGAGGAGCTGGAGAGGAATGACAGACCCAATCCAAGAAACGTGTTAGTATTTTGGTTTTCCTCAGTGAGATTTATAAAGGGAGCAGTGAGGAATCTCAGCTGCAAAGGCAACTTAAATGTTTGTTAATTTATTTGCTTTAAGAAAATACGCAGGACCAAAAAAAGAAGGGGGGGNATAAATAAATAAATGAATAAATCAGTTAATCAAAAGAATTGCTCCCTTGGCAATAGAGGAGCTGGTCTTGATCTGGGGCAGCTAGAAAAGAACCAGGCTGGTTTTGTCTAAGGTAAAGGTGTTTGGTACATGCTCCTTGTGCCACTTCGTGCTTGCTGTGGCCACTAAATTCCCTCTAGAAATATTTGGAATTCTTGAAGCTGGCTGAAAAATAATGAGATTAAGCAAAGAACAGAACTAGGCTTTTAAAAATGCCTAGTAAAAGCCATTTTTATAGTGAAAACCCTCATGTATACAGTTGTCATTTTAAAGCATTGCTTGTTTACTGTATAGGAAAGCCAGCAAGCAAGCAGGCACTCCTTTAGGAGTTCTCTTTTTGTTCTTACTGAAGCTGTTTGGGGGAAAAAGAAAATATTTTCCTATTTGTGCAAAAACTCACACTTAAAAATGGAGGTTTCTGTAAAAAACACATTTCAGTTTCTTGCTGAAAAGATGATATATTCAAGAAGAAGATATTTCCTGTGTAAAATAGCATTCAACTGAATCCTAACTTTTCTTCAGAAAATGTAACATAAAAGTAGAGGCTAATCCTGCTCTGTCCTTATAATAAAAGCAAAAGCTGAGATACTTTTGCTGTACAAACTGCAGGCTCTTCAACTAAAAGAACAAATACCTTGGACCTCATCATAAAATGGTACATTTGGCAGCACTGAAAGAATTGTAGACCTTGGGGATTTGTTTTCATTTCTATTCCAGCTCCTTTCTTGACATGTAAAAAGGGATATTTTGTGCGAATCAGAATTAGGCCATGAAGACAGGAATTTGAAACACTCAGATGTGAGCAGAACATGACAGGCCAGTACTCAGACACAATGTGCTCTTAATTTACTTTCCTCTGCATTCTTCACATCCTGCATGTCAGTCATTTCTGACAGCAGGCGATGACTGTTTAGCTCTTCCTAGCAAGTGGTAAGATCTCTCTGTGCATTTTGAGTGTTGAGGAAAGTGGAACACTCTGTCCAGTGCTTGACTGTTGCAGGAAATGCCACACTGGGGTGTGCAAGCAAAGATCTGCCCCATCCAGAAGCCCTACACAGCTGGACAAAGTCCCTGGCACAATCCCAGGGAGTTAATGGTATTTGAGGAGCTGCAGTTTTGTCTTGTTTGGTAAACTTCATGTCCCATTCCAGTCACTTGTACTTTCTGATTTGTACACAGCGACAGTTAGTGTTTGGATTGAAAATGTTGTATGAGGATATTTATGTTTGCAAGAAAATTAATTTCTAAAGAAAATATTGTAAATCATGTTACAAGTTGAGCTGCTGTATTTACAAGTGTCTCAACTTTCACCTTAATGTGTACAAACAAGTGTCACAGAGGGAAAATACTTCTTCTAACTTATTGCTTGATATTTAAAACTATTGTCTGGTCTGCCTTAGGAAACCAAAAAAAAAAAAAACAACAAACCAAACCACATGAACCTCTCCTTTGGTCCTTACTAAATCTGAGAGCCTGGAATCCACATTGTACCATGCATGGTGTTCCTGCAGGTCTGGCAGGACTCCACAGAGGGATGTTCCTGCCTTGGGAGAGGTTGGCTTTCTCAGGACCCAGAGCTCCTATCAATTCCTGACTTGGGAGAGGTTGGCTTCCTCGGGATCCTGAGCTCCTATCAATCAGGTATTTTCCTGGGCTGGAAGGCTGTGAATTGAGGTAATGTTTCCAAAGCATTGTCATGTAAATGAAACATTCATTTGATTTCCTGCCATATGAAGGACAGAAAGAAGGTGGCCAGCTGTCTCAGAGGACACCATAACTCATCTTATCATAAAAATGGCCAAAACAGGGCTTCTTGTTACACATGACAGCACAGTCCCATCAGGCTCCAGAGGCTTTGGTCCTTCCCTTTTTTATTCTTCAAAAGGGAGGCTCTCTGTTCACAGGAATATGTTCAGTCACAGAGATGCTTTATTATTGGCTGTGGATGTGTTACCGGTTGGGATCCCTAATTATTACCAATTTGCAGATTGCCTTGAATGTCTTATTAAGGTTCCTGCAGAATGATTGATCATAATCAAAAAATTAATCACCAATCAGCCCTGGCAATTAACATTAGCAAGTCTATTTGCATAGATCTGATAATTTATGCTGCTGCTGGAAGAAGGGCCTTTTGCTGAATATTATTGATTAGGGGACAAGAGCCAGACACTTCTGTCATTGGGACATTAGGTTTTATTAGAGAGAGATGGCTGTAAGAAAGAAATGAAAGGATATTCCTGAAGTCTGCTGTAGCATGGGCATCTTCAGGTGTCTATCAGGAATTTCTTAAGTCCGTCTACTGAAATTTTTTACATATTGAAAAGTGAGATACTGTGCTTTAAAGAAACTTTGACTTTTGACCCTTATTTACTGCAGATGCTTTAAATATCCATTATGAGAGAAACACTTTGTGATATCAGCCTAAATTGTGAGATGTAAGTTACAATAAGTTATTTAATAGGTATAATTATTTACTGTTATGAATAAATAATTTTCATGCCTGCAATTAATTTGACTAATTGTGCTCTTTAAACTCTAAAGAACTGCATAACAAAGTGCTGGAAGTAGTTGACAATTGTCTATACTTCTCAATGAGTAGATTTTGTTCAATGAATACATAGCATATTCACTATGTATATCATACATAATGAATGTATAATGAATATATTAATTTCTTCACAGTTCTTTTTTAAGGTGATATTTTTATTTGCAAAGAGAGGTTTATTATCCATATCCTCAGCACTGGTTCTGTCTTCAAGTTGTCTTGAAATCGCTTATAGGGTAGCACATCTGTTTAAAATGTTATGAGTCTTGTCACATTTTCTGATGTTCAGAATCTTTTTTTTGCACCATAGCTTTTGGTTTTGCTTCAACACCCTTCAGTGTCTCTCATACCTGCTGCTCTAATTGCAGCTACATGAAGATGTGTGGTCTCCTATCATAAATTCAGATCTGGCTCTCATTTATAGCTGCTTAAAGATTAGGAACAAATTCATTTAGGGCAATAAGGTAAGTGATAACAATTTATCCTCTTTAGCCATTGTGGCCTGTAAGTGATAGCAGAATTAAATCTATTTCCACTAACCAGATGGTCAACTTTTGAAGCCACAGAGTTGTATTGAAAACAAGGGCTGACAAAACCCAGGATTTCTCTCCCTAGTTTTTGAATCCAAAAGGCAGAAGAATTCAAAATATATTTAATTTTTTTTTTTAATTTACATTCTTTTGATCAGTTTTAATTTCCAGTTGTAGCTTTATTGCTAGCCCAGAATCTTTGTCATTTGTAAAGGGATTTGAAAGAAGCTCTTGTACTCGATTAATAATACTCTGTGCTGATTTTAAAACTAAAAAGTCCTCTCTAAAATACATGAGTAAATCTTGAAAAACTATTCTTAAGACTGCTAGATTGCTTTATGCTCTGATGTCAGCTCCGTGCTTATCTCAGTCTTTCTTGAACGAAGATTTTTGTATTTATCTTTCTATGTATACTAATCTGTTTTGCAGGCTTTGAATTTCTGTGTCCTTAATGTCAGGAATATGTTTTTCAAAAGATACTTCATTTTCCTCTCTTTGAGGAATTCTGATTTGACATGGGAATAGAGTCAGACCCCAGCTCCTGTACAATGATTAGACCTACGTTTCAGCACAATAATGGTATTAAAGAAGTCTCAAATCCTATTCTTTTTCCAGTGAACATTAAGCGATCTGAAAAGAGACTATCATCAAGTCCCAAATTGTGACCTGGGATTAACCAGTTGTAACATCTGGTTTTTGCTGAAATTAGTTGGTAAACATGAGATCTTGCCACAGCAAAGTTCAGAGGTTAATTGAAATCAGGGAGGCATAACCCATTCAATTGTCCCATTAATTACGCCCTGCTCCTGTCTCCTTCCTCCACCCTCCCATCAACATCAGCCTGAGACCGCTGGCTGAGGGCAGAGGGGCAGAGCAGTCTCTGTCCTGCTGCCAATCTGTGTGATGCCCGGGAGATGTTTAACAGCCGAGTCACTGGAGCTGATTAAAACGGCCCGCGACAGGGGGAAGGGGTACCTGTGTGCGAAGGGGGAGTTGGTGACATCCCCATGCATCATCCCCCCACCCTAATGGGACCAGTTTTTGCTGAAAGCTGGTAATGCTTTGAGATTTATGGCAGGTGTGCTTTGCTGAGTGCAGAGCTGTGCCTGGGAAACCTGGGGAGGCATCGACTGGGGTCCTGCGAGGCTGGTAGGGATTTCTGGCAGCGGCTTATTAGGGTGGGTTTTATGCTGCAGGAGGCTTTATTGCATTGAACAAGTAATATATTATAGTGAAACCAGATGAATTTCCTTTCTTCTTTCACTGATACCAACTGTGGAATTGTGCTAAAAAGTATTAATTGTATGAAAGTATTAATTGTGTGAAAGTATTAACTGTGTGCAGTTCTGGAGCCCTCAGCACAGGAAGGACATGGGGGTGTTGGAGTGGGTCCAGAGGAGGGCCACAAGGATGATCAGAGGGCTGCAGCAGCTCTGCTATGAGGACAGACTGAGAAAGTTGGGGCTCTGCAGCCTGGACAAGAGAAGGCTCCCAGGAGACCATAGAGTAGCCTTCCAGTATTTGAAGAGGGCTACAGGAAGGCTGGGGAGGGACTATTGACAAGGTCTGGCAATGACAAGACAAGGGGCAATGGGTTTAAACTGGCAGAGGGGAGATTTAAACTGGACGTCAGGAGGAAGTTCTTTACAGTGAGGGTGGTGAGACACTGGCACAGGTTGCCCAGGGAGGTTGTGGCTGTTCCCTCCCTGGAGGTGTTCAAGGCCAGGTTGGAGGAGACCTTGAGTGACCTGTACTAGTGTGAGGTGTCCCTGCCTATGGCAGGCGGTTGGAACTGGATGATCCTTGAGGTCCCTTCCAACCTTACCATTCTATGATTCTAATTAGGAGATATTTATTGAGATGGTTATTTTCACCAGGGTTTCTTCAGTTAGCAGTTACTTACTGGTTACCTTACAGTAACAGGACAGGCACAGCAGATTTCAGAACTGAAGGAACATTAAAATATTAAACCAGACCTGAAATTTATAAACTTATTCTGACCTTGGAGGGGCAAAAAAATAAACCAACCAAACAACAAAAAAAATCCCACCAAAACTCCAAAACAAAACAAAACAAAAAACCAAAACCACCAAACCAAACCAACTAAAATTTTCCATTGCCTTCAACAGGAGCTGGCTTGGGTAAGGGAAAAAAAGGAGTTGTCCTGCTTGGGGTAGTTTTGGAGTTTTGAGCTCAAGTGTGGAAAATAACTTTGAGATGTATCACTTAGGGCTAGGTGGGCTATGGGCCTATTTTAAACTGAGATGCTCAGATAATGAATCTGAAAAAATCTCACCTTGTATATTTGTTCAAAGCTGCCTGACCTGAAACCTAATCTTAATGAATAGTAAGCATAGGCCTGCAAAATCCCTTACTCCTTTTTCTCACAGCCTTCCTTTGTATTCCATCCAGCCTGGAGATGAGACTCTGGTCTTTGAGCAGTTTCTGTTGTTGTCTGCCCATACAATTGCCAATGTATGTCCCTTGGGAAATGTAGCCCAGAGGCAGGACCCTGCTGCTATGTGCTGCGCAAACCCAAGACAAAACCACCTCTGATCTCAAAACTTTATTCTCCAATTTTAATCTGTTATTTTATCCATGTTCAGGTGGTTGTTACTCATCCCACTGCGGGTAGAGACCAAGACTGTTATAGCCTGAAATGAGTCCTTGTTCTAGTCACAAGAAAGTTTATAAATCACCCAAATGAATCTTATGAATACTTCTCTAATATCTTAGTCATCCCCCAGAATTAACAATGTACAAGTGCTAGTAGGACCCTTTTTTTTTTTTTCTCTCTAAACATGCTGAAATGAAATATTGCAGTGGTTTGAAATTATATCTCTGCATGTCCTTTTGAAAAGGCAAAAAAAAAAACCCAAACTGTTGAAGTCTTGTTAATGAGAATTGATTTATATTTTATATTTTTTTAGTTTCACAGCTTTTTTTATTTAAAAAAAAATAAACTAATTATAAACTCTTTAAAGTTTACCTGTTTTTTAGCCAGCAGGAGCATTTTCTGTTTCTTTGTGTAATCAAAATAATTATCAAAGTTGCTTGGATTTATTTTATTCTAATAAAAAATTAAAGTGTTGGAATGTGACTTTATTTTTGTTGAGCAACTAAAAACAATTATTTCTTTTCCTTAGAGCCAATACTTCATAAAAGCTTCTGCTCTGATGGGGTGACAGCCTATATATACACAATACACAACCATGAAAGGTGTTTTCTATGTAATTTATGTGCCCAAGCCATATACTGAGCCCATGCACTACCGAGGAGGAGAAGCTAAATCAATCAAGAGTGATTTCCAGTGAACAGCCATCTCACATCTACCACCCATTTGCTCTTGGCTGGCTGAGAAATGAAGCAATTTAAACCTATTGGGTCATGCTGAAATGGGGGCCAAAGTCTTATCAATGTGCTGCACACAACTGAGCCTCATTTCATCTTCATTTTCAGAGGTCCATGGGCTGCAGCAGTTCTCCATAGCTCAGCAGTGTCTCCGGCTTGCAACGGTGGCTTCCTGCTTCCTGAGCTGATGCCAGAGGTGGGGAAAGCAACCTTTTGTATGAAGACTCTAGATTTGAACTTTTTTTTTGATGTGCAGCAAAGTATGGAGGAAAACACAATTAGTTTTCAGTGTTAATGTGGATATGTAGATAAGCTTGAGAAATCCATGTTTGCTGTGGAATATGGGATGGAAACGTAAATGTTTTCCCTTCACTCGGTTAATGTTTCAGTCTTGGAAAAATTCCAGTTCCTGACCCTCGTCTTTTCAGGTTATTTCCACACCTATCTCAAAGCCATACCCTCCTCAAATGGACCAAGCAACTAGTTTCTTAGTTAAAATAATAATAATAAAATGTAAGAGCACCCCAAGCATGCTGAAGATCTCCACAACTCACTCTCAGCGCAGAAAAGAGCACCTGGAAAGGCTCAGACACAGGCTCACAGGCAGAAGTAACACATGGCATGTGCTCACCATTGGGTTTTCCTGTTTCTTGTTGCTCCATATTAAACATGAAATTCCATATGGACCCTTTAGTGGTTGCTTGGAAATTGGCTGTCTGTCACCCCAGAGGGCTGTATTGGCATTCTGCATCTGATTGTGTTTCTCCCTTCTCCTCCCACAGGACGAGTCAAAGGTTATGGTTCAGAGGAGAAGGAGTTTGTTAACAGCAGGTTGTCTTCAAGCTGGGGGAGGCTGTTTCTCTTTAATAACCAGGGTAGGTTATGCATGGATGTAAACATTTGTAGTTTATGTATGTGAATTTAGGAATCTGATCCAAAATAAACTGACATGAAAAAGAAAGATCAAGGCTGACCCCAAAATAAGCTGTTCTCATCCTGAACATTGGCAAGAGCAAAGCACAGCAAGCAGAAACGAAGCAGTTCAGAGCCAGGCATAAATTTCCACCCACATCTTTGTTTTCTACACCTGCATAAGGAGGGGGAAAAAAAGGGCTTTTCATGGACAGTAATACCTGATTAATACCTTTTTGCAACTTCAGAAATTGAAACATTTTCAATACCTCTTGCAGGGTTCTCTCCAGCATGATATTACCTTCAGTGCTATTCTACCACTTGGCTGCACCACACTTCAGTCACTGAAACAACTGATCTGCAGTGGAGCCAGTTCACGAGTGTAAGAGTTCACTGAATACTTCTCCACCCTGATTTAGTCCAAGTTCCAGAGTCAGTACCCCTGTACTACATTTTGCTCTTCATATGCACAGGCTCTCCTAAGGTGAGTCCATACCAGCTTCTACAGTGTGATGTCATGATGCTCTGGCCTCTGTTACCTGTGTGTTAGTGGTTTGCAGCTAAACAATACTACCTTCTTCATTTCACAGTTGGGAATTCAAGCATAAGTGGTCAATGTCCAGATCCCTGGGATGAGATTCTCCTAAGGGTGCTGGGCTTCTCTGTGGCAGCCAGGGTCACATGGGATGGTTGGTAGCAAAATATCACACCTGAACTTTCCAAAAGACAGGAAGGACCTGGTGAAGCAGGTCCAGCGAATGGCCACAAAAATGATCAGGGGACTTGAGCACCTCTGCAGTGAGGACAGGCTGAGGGAGCTGGGGTTGTTCAACCTGGAGAAGAGAAGGCTCCAGGGACACTTAATAGCAGTCTGACAGTAACTGAAGGGGTCTGCAAGAAGGCTGCAGAGGGACTGTTTATGAAGGCCTGTGGTGATAGGATGAGAGGCAGTGGTTTGAAATTAGAGGAGGACATATTTAGATTGGATGTTAGGGAAGAGTTCTTTACAATGAGGGTGGCTGAGCATTGAAACAGGTTGCCCAGAGAGGTGGTTGAGGCCCCGTTGCTGGAGATATTCAAGGTGAGGCTCAATGGCACTCTGGGCTACCTGATCAAGTTGAGGATGTCCCTGCTCACTGCAGGGACATTGGACTAGATGACCTTCAGAGGTCCCTCACAGCCCAGCTGATTCTGTGGAAATAATTTACATTGCCTTGGGGTGCTCAGCCTTTCAATGCCTGCACAGGAGAAGCTAGTAGGAGACCAAGTGCCGGCATCTGCTATTGAGACTAAGCTGTTGAAGTATGATTCTGCAAATTATCTCAATAAATCTACTCCCTGAAATTTAATTAGGGAGACAGAATTCTGTCCTTTGACCTGGGTGGTGCTGTGTGAAACAATGATGAGCAGTTAGGAGCAGTATTTAATTCTGAGTGTTTAGAAATCATGAGTCAGGTTAACCAAACCTTGGAAATAATGGCATAGTTTTAAAAAGAATCTTTTGAGATATGTCTTGTTTCTGGTTTCTCAACTTTCTGCGTGCAGTTGGTTTGCTTGTGGAGCATTTAAACAGAAAAAAAAAAAACCAAAAACCAACATGGTTTCTAAGCTTGCTTTTAAAAGTGACACTCTGCTTCTGACATATTCCTGTGTTCTAGATCTGGGCTTCAACAGCAAGACCAAACATTCCTGATAAAGTTATATGTGCTAATACATTCAGACTCCTTGCCAAGTTCATATCCCCCACAATATGCAAGGAGCATCAGAAGTGAAAAGTAAATTAAATCTGTCACTGTTTCCTAGTTCTATACTAGAGGTTGCGCAAGTTTAAAGCAAATGTAGATTATGGCCAAATTCTGTTATGCCATTTTCGTTCACGTTGCTGCTGCTGTCAACCAACCAGCAATGTCTGCTCTAGCCTTCAAACAGGATCACTAAAGATTCAAGATAGCTAAGAAATAATTAATAATACTTTTAAAATTTGTCTTCTGCATTTCTGTAGGGGTTTCCTGACTGAATTTTCACAGAATCATAGAATTTTCAGGGCTGGAAGGGACCCCAAGGATCATTTAGCTCCAACCCCCCTGCCATGGGCAGGGGCACCTCACACTAGATCAAGTTGCTCAGAGTCACATCCAGCCTGGCCTTAAAAACTTTGAAGGATGGGGCTTCTACTGCCTTCCTGGGCAACCTGTTCCAGTCTCACTACTCTTGCGATGAAGAACGTCTTCCTAACTTCTAACCTGAATCTACCCACTTCTAGTTTTGCTCCGTTCCCTCTAGTCCTATCACTACCTGACATCCTAAAGAGTCCCTCCTCAGCTTTCTTGTAGCCACCTTCAGATACTGGAAAGGCACAATAAGATTTCCTTGGAGTCTTCTCTCCAGACTGAGCAGCCCCAACTCTCTTGGTCTGGCTCCATAGGAGAGATGCTGCAGCCCTCTGATCATCTCCATGGCCCTTCTCTGGACATATTCCAGCATGTTCATAGCCTTCTTGTAATTCTCCTCTTTCTTCCTTTTATGTTTTCACAGTTTGCTTTTAATACTGTTTCTTTCAATGGTGACAGCTGAAACTTAAAATAAGGCTGATAACAATCACCTGATGGCTGAGGCCATTACCATTGGTGCTCTTGAAATCTGTGATATATTCACTAGGAGTAATAAAACCACAAGAAGTGGCAATTGAGAAGACTGTTGTTAGCAAGGTGCTCTGGCTGTATGTGACTTTCAAGAAAGACTGTGACCCAATTCTGATGGGGTTTATGTAGTTTTCCTTTTACTAAGTGTTCTCTGTAATGTGCTTGCACACAGACAAGTCAAATACAGTTCAAGACACATACTTCATCCTGGAGCTGGTTTTCACCTGGCCAGAGGATTGCCCCATCATTGCTCTGTCCTGCCTCCATGTCATTTGTGTCCTAGTCTCCAGCACATACAGACAGGGTTCAGTCCTTACTACAGGGAGATTACTCTGGCACGGTTGTTAGTAAAGTATAAGCTTCACTTTACTTTAGAGCTAGTTATAAACCTTTATAGACACTTAAGTTTTAGTTACTTTTTGAGTATATGAACTTCACAAAGTTTGGTGGAGTTTGCAGGAGTTTGGCTGCTCCGAGGATCCACACCAGAGTTTTTAGGAAAGTTTTATAAAAATGTGTATTCCAATTGTAACTCATAATTGAGATAATATTGCAAAATCTCTGTAGCTTATTGACCTGACAGAGTGCAAACAGCTTTTTGGAAAGTTCTCCCTATGAAATATCCCAGTTCCTGTATTGTTCTTGTAAGTGATGTGCAGGGAGAGAATCAGCAATAAAATACCAGATGGATTTCCTTTGAAATATAATTACTGTCCAAGTGCAGACCCCGTTTTTAATACTCCAAGATTTCCTTCAGTTTAATAAGATTCTTTTAAGATGTACTACCAGCATCTCCTGACCTGAGCTACTGGTCAGTGTACTGCACATATGGTACTGGTGAAAACAGAGAGGGATTCACTGCTCACTCCTCTTTGGCCATGGACATTTTTCTACTTGAGGACACTGACTGAGATCCCACTCTGTCCACTCTGACAATCATCCTCTGCTACGACACACCTAGCCCAAGGGAGCTGTCCTGAAATTAATTTTGCTCTTTATGACAGACAAGCAAGAACTTTTTTTCCCCTTTTCCTTGCAAGGTAAGGGATCAGAGTAGTAGTAGTAGTAATAATAATAATGCATAACCAGTCTCCCCTACCCAATTCTGACATGTTGAGTGCCAAAACCTGAATCAAGTCTTTAAGGGGAAGTGAAAACAGGAGCTTTATTATGAACTGTGAACTTTTTAACTCTCACAGTGCTCCCGGATGTGCCTCTTCGCACTGTACACAGCTGCCGAAGGCTTCCAGGGACTGTGGGTGGTGGGTGAGGAAAGGGAAAGAAGTGGTTTAGCTATGCACAATATTTCCCATAAGAAATAAAGCAATAGAGTCTCACCTCACTGCCTGTTTTTCCACATATATTGAGACAGGAATGTATTTATATAACCCTATTAAAAGGGAACGCTTGGTAGCAAACTTGTCCTTAAATAGCTACTGTTCTGCATACTCCAGTCTCCAAACTCCTCAATTTCAACTCACACCCACTTACATTCTTTTGACATATTCCTCAGGTTTTTTTGTGACTTTGGGGTCAAATCCAAAACTTTTTGGAAGCTGTGGAAAGACACTCAGTGAATTCTGTGGAATTTGGATACTACTCTTAGAGCTCTGATACCATGGTGATAAATGCAATAAAGTGCATAGACAAAACTTGCCCAGTTGGGGCTAGCTTCAATTCTACAGAAACAAATTAAATCGTTGCTATTGACTGCCACAGGAATCAGCTCTGCCCCTTCCCTGGCAGCATTTAAGCAGCTTTCAAAAAAATGTCACAAATAAGGGGGATATCTTTATCTCCCATTTACAGGTGAATAAACTTAGCTAAGGAACCACAATTAAACCTGTGAGTCAGAGAGTGCAGAAGAGTTAGAATTAGACCCAGGTAGCAGTCCCTGGACCACCCAGTGGAAAAAGTGAGTCTGTTAGTTATTAGCAGTCTCAGAGTCTCTCAGTGCTACTAGGTCCTGCTGATGCCAACAGGAGTGAAGGGCAACCAACATCTTCCTATAAATCACTGAGCATTAATAACCTGAGCAGCCTTTCAGAAGAAGATTGTTTTTACCACCCAGATGCATCATTTCATCCTTTCTCCCCCTGTTCATATTTTCCCTTTGACTCCTGTTATTTTGGTTCCATTTAGCAAATACATTCTTAGGTATTTTTCCCCTGTGTCCCTCCAGCCACCTTAGCTTGCCTTTTTTTTGTCTTTTTTCTTCTTTCCCTTAAAAACTTTTTTCCTCATTCAGTGCACTAAGTGGATTTACAACCCATTTAGGCAGCTTACAGTGGCATTGCTTTTACAGTTCAGAGGCAGAAGGGCCATAAAAAGATTTACAGTTACAGCAAGAGTCAGTTGCATGGAAGTTCGAGATCCAAATTAGACAAAGAGAGCAGGGCTGTGTGAGTGGCCAGTAGAAGAGGCTTGGAAACAAAAACAAATGAAACTGCTGTTAGAGGAGGAGATTGGGGGGGAGGGGGGGCAGAAAAGGAGGAGGAAAAGTTGCCTGTTAACTTCACAGTACTATTGCAACAGCTCTGTTAATTCTCTTATATAAAACCCTTTTTCCTCTTTTTCTTTTTTTCCCCTCTTTTCCCTCTCGATGTTGTTGTTGGACAGATTTCCTTTGCAAACACAAATCTCAAACTGGAGAGCAGTGGCTTCACACAGTAGTTGAGATTCCAAGGTTCCAAGGCAGATATTCCCAGGATGTTGGCAGCTGCTTTTGCTGCTGCTGGGACTCCAGGATACAAATAGCAGACAATAAAACCAAGTGGCCAAAAAAATGGGACCAGTCAGAATGAAGAACTTCAGGTTACATTGCATGAGGATAATGTGGCCTTTAAAAGAAGCTAGAAACTGAGAAGTAGATTTTATCCTCTCCCTCACTAGATTTTTTTCTGCTAACTTCAAAAGAAACAAGATCAGACTTGACCAAATCCATAACAAGTTGAGGCAAAAGGGAGATTTGCCACTGACATTATTGGAACGCGTCTGGGCACGGAGAGAGGCTGTAGTTGGAGTCTGCAGAAGACTGAGGGCTGCATTCTGTGAGATTCAGACCCTATGCCATTCCAGGGAGCCCTCACCCTGGCCTTCCAGTACTTAATGTGGGCCTACACAAAAGAAGAGGAGGGACTCTGTTAGGGGATGTATTGATAGGTTGAAGGGTGATATTTTAACAGAATGAGGGGAGATTTAAATTAGATATCAATAATAATTTTTTTTTTTTTCTGTGAGTGTGGTGAGACACTGGAACAGGTTGCCAAGAGGAATTGTGGATGTCCCCAACCTGGAAGTGTTCAAGGCCAACTTGGTTGGGGCTTTGAGCAATGAGGTCTAGTGGAAGGTGTTGCTGCTCACTGCAGGGGTGGGTAGACTAGATGATGTTTAAGGTCCCTTCCAACCCAAGCCAGTCTATGATTTTATGATTCTGTCAGAGCTGTGGACAGAAACTATTTTGGAAAGCAATGTGTTCTTTACAGTCAACCTGAAAAGATGTCAATGTTGTTTTAGCCTACAGGTGTGTCTGTCTGGGTGAGTAGAGCTGCATTGCAGTTCTGGAGGACTGAGCTGGTTTTGTTCCGTATAGTCTGTACAATGGCACTGCACCTGTTCTAAGAGGCCTTTTTGAGGGCTCTGGGCTTAACAATTCAGGGAAGATGATATGTTAATACATCAAGAGTGCTCGAGACTGGTTGGGCTGTAGGTGGAGGAAGCACCAGATGATCTGCACTTACCTGCAGAGATGTAGTGGTATTGAGGATCCTGTGCTCAAGTGCTGACTCCACTTTGTCAGGCTGTTGTACCCATGTATTGTGTATATCTCTGCTTGTATATTGTGCTAAGCTGTAAACAGGGCTTCAATCCTTAACTTCCAACTGGCTGAGTCTAGTCTGAGTGATTTTCATAGCGGGGTGGGGTGGGTGGGGTGTGTGTGTGTGTGTGTGACTCCCAAAGCATCGCCGTTGTTCAGGGTAGCAGCAGCACAGGAGATTTTACATCCTAATTTGTGGTGTATTTGTTTTGTGAGCTTCACTAGTGAAAGAAAATGTTGAAGTTCTAAACATTGCTGTGTCCCCTGGATTTTGTTTCCTTGATGTCTTGGCTATCCTTTACTCATTATGTGCTCATATCTCTCCAGTGGAATTAGTGTTACTGGTAACATAGATGATAGTGGGATCCTCTGGATGAAAAAAAAAACATTCCAAAAGGGGATAGACTTTTAACCCTTGTTCTCTGCTCCCACATATTCTCACAGGTTCATACTCAGGTGTCAGTTTATCTGTAAGAGGAAAAAAGCAACCACAATGATCTCCCTACATCCCTTTTAGATCTTACTCTTCCTTCATCAGAAGAAAGATCTCCTAACAAGAGGAGCAGTAATAATTTAGAAAGGTTTGGCTGGCATTTTTCTCTCTAGGGGAAGAAGCAACCAGCCTCAGGGAGAGAGCTTCAGTCCAAACAAAAGCCAAAATATCAGTCAGGCCCCTATTAAAATTTAAACACAAACTGACGGGAGCCAGACAGGCATCTCTTACCCTTTCACCTCTCTCCTCTCCATGGTAGTGCACAGATGCAGCCATCCCCTTGCGAGTCCTGGATACGTGAAGTGCCTGGTGCTGCATTTGTGGAGCCAAGCTCTGCAGCTCTGACTGCCCTGCCAGCTGGCTCCCGTTCCAAATGAGGGCTCCTGTGGTGCTGTACAAACCTCCAGTGACCAGTCACTCTGGACACTGATGGATTTCTGTGGCTCTCATTGGAGATTTTCAATAGGACACTGAACTGTTACCAATTCTGCTGTGTCAGGGCTGTTCCTGTCTCCGATATTTGCTTCACACACACACTCTCACCCCCCTTCAGTGCTTGCTCTCACTTATGTTTCATTTCCCCCCCACTCTTCCTTTCTTTTTTTTTTTTTCTTCAATGAGAAGGGCCTTGAACTTCTGGTAGAGACTTGACATATGAGGGAAAGCACAGAAAAAGAGAAAAGACTGCATTTCATGAGTGATGGTTCAAATATGTTTTTGAAGTACTATTTTCTTCAGTTGAATATAGTTGCGTGGACAATACAGCAAATCCCATGAAAAATTCTGAGAGTCATAAAAGCCTTCACTTGATTTTGGGGGGTTGGGGGGGGGGGGGGGAACACTGCAAATGAAAACAATCTTTCTACAGACTTAACAGGTCTGTATTTCCAGCTGATTTTTTCTCTCCTTCCCTCCCTTTGTTCTTTTTCTTCTATACTTATGTATAAAATCAATTAAAAAAAAAAACCAACAACAAAAAAAAAAAAAACCACAACCCAGTAAGCCATTAACATTTAGTTTTTATTAGGTTTTCCTCAATGTTAAAACCAAGTTAGTGTTTTCTGTTTGAATCAAGTTGGCAAAACCTTGAAGAACATTTTGGAGATAGCTTGGCTTGGAAAGTGTTCTATTCTTCACAGAAATGAGTCTGCATTTCCCAGGGATGGGAAGCTGAGCACCCTTCTTTGTTCTTTGTGCAGAAAATAGGATTTTGAAAGCTATCTTTTAATAGCTGTCAGTGTCAGAGGTCAATGCAGCCAGGAGCCAAGGCTGCATCTGAGATCATCAGAAAATGTAAGTTAATTTTTCTGCTGTTTGAATCATTTTAATTCCTTCTATTTCTGCTTTACCTTCCACATATCACCTCCTTCTGATCTGAAAATGGACCATACACCTGATGGATAATGAGATATCCATGGGAGAGCAATGTGCCCTTGTGGCCAAGAAGGCAAATGGGATCCTGGGGTGTATTAGGAAGAGTGCACCCAGCAGATCAAGGGAGGTTCTCCTGCACCTAGTCTGCCCTGGTGAGGCCTCATCTTGAATACTACATTGAATTTTAGACTCCCCAGTTTAAGAGGGACAGGGATCTGTTGGAGAGGGTCCAACAGAGGGCTACAGGGATGATTAAGGGACTGGAGCACTGCCTGATGAGGAGAGGCTGAGGGNTGACACAGACTACCCGGAGAGGTTGTGGAGTCTCCTTCTCTGGAGACTTTCAAGGCCTGTCTGGATGTGTTCCTGTGTGTCCTGAGCTAGATTGTCTGGTTCTGCTCTGGCAGGGGAGTTGGACTGGATGATCTCTTTGGGTCCCTTCCTACCCCTGACATCCTGTGAGCCTGTGATATACACCTCTACAGAGCTCAGCCAGTCTACCACCTTCCTTCATCCTCAGTGGGACCCCTTGTGCTGGGGCACAGTTAGAGTGTGGAAGGTGCTTCTCTTCTCCCTAGCCCGATGGATGGAGATGCACAGGGCACATCCCCTGTCCACAGAAGGGCTCAGGCTGTCCAAGGGAGCTGTGTATCAGAACTGGCTTTTACTTAACCTAGGAGGCCCTTGCATCCCCTTTAAGCTGTTTTTGACTGTGTCTATGAGTGTGTAATATGCTCCATAAACAAATAACCTGTGTTTTTTTAGCTGGGTCACTATGAGTTGAGCTGCACTTCAAGCACGGGACATGGGGAGGAAGTGGTGGGACCAGGAACAGAAGGGGAGACAGCAGCAGCCTCAGGCCCAGAGGACTGCAAGGAAGCAAAATATGGATGGCTGTCAGAACAAATGCAGAGCCTTTTGGGAAACTGTTTTGAGGGCTCATGAAAAAGGCAGAGAACAAAGAGGTGAAGGAAGGAACAAATAATATCAGACCTCTAGTAGAGCTGTCAGCCATGGACAAGTAGCTCCAACTGGTGCTTGCCCAAGCTTGCTTCAAGCTGGCACTTTGCCATCCTACTCTGTTATCTCACCTTTGATGAAGTTGTCTGTGGGCACTGAGGTGAAAGCCTCTGGACTTTTACAATCCAGAAGGATGAAGTATTGAAAAAATGAATGAGGAAAAAAAAAAAAAAAGAGCTTGAAATTAGCAGCAACTTTGTAAATCTCTGTGTGGTCTACCTTTTGGGGGTGAAATGAGGATCCTTAAAGGTGTATATGTGGCTAGGAGTCTGTGAGGACTCATCAAAGCACAGTGTCATGTTAGACAGCAGCATCTTGGGAAATTCCTGTGTTTCCTTCCAGATTGATCTGTGTGAGTTTATGGCCCTCTGGCTCATTCATTAAATGTTACCTTTTGGGTTTAGATCATCACAAAAACTCACAGTGAGGAAAAAAAATGCACAATTCAACTTCTATTCACTCACAGTTGAGTAAAAAAAAACACCAAAACAAACCAAAACAAAACAACAAAACCTTCTATTTTTGCTCCTTGATTTCTCTAGGCATTTCAGTGTAATGTCTCCTCTTTATTCCACAAATCATGATGCTCAGTGTTGATTTATAATAGTTACTAGTAAATTGCAGTTTGAAAGCCTGCAGGCGGCACCCAAGAGCACGGAATATGACTTCCCCAAAGTTTTCTATTTTTACTGGCCAGATTCTGATCTTCATCATGTTACAAAGCTTTGCTGGCTGATGGACGTGAGGATCAGATCCCACATATTAGTAAAATGAAGCTTCACTGATTTTCAGATAAAAAACCAAACAACAGCAACAACAACAAAAAAACCCAAACCAACCTACCACAGCTTCGAGGGTTGCCGACATCAATTTGTTCTTCAGCAGTCCACAGAAAGCTTTTTGGGTGCTGGCTTTCAGGGTGGGTATGGTAAGAGGCCACTCATTATGAGCTGAGGAACTGCAGAGCTTCACCCTCATTTACTGGAGCCAAAGAAATGGCTCACGACCATAGTGAAGCAAAATGTGCTGTTGCAGGGATACAACAGTGATACCACAGATAGGATAGCCTGCCAAAATGCTGTCTAAGTAGCCATTAATGGACATCTGAGTTTGGCTAAATAATTAATGTGTCTGTTGTGTGAGGGGAGTTGGGGTCTTTTTGTTTTGTTTTGTTTTTTTTCCTTATAGATCTTTCAAGGAACTTAGTTTCTGGTCCTTTGCATTTAGTTTCTGTTCCCTGAAATGCTGCTCTTTGAGCCTCTCCTCTCAAGTATTCATGGACCTTGTCTGTGAGATAGCTACTGTCTGTTATGACCAAAAAGCATTTATCCTCAAGTGTGTAATGAGATAAATAACTCTCTTTTTTTGTCGTGGTATACTTTACAAACTGAGGTGTAGCTTGCAAAAGGCAATCTATACATCTATGTAATAGGCAACAACAAGTTGTTGCTGGTGAGACACTGGCACAGGTTGCCCAGGAAGGTTGTGGCTGCTCCCTCCCTGGAGGTGTTCAAGACCAGGTTGGACAAGGCCTTGAGTGACCTTTTCTAGTGGGAGGTGTCCCTGCCTATGGCAGGGAGTTGGAACTGGATGATCTTTGAGGTCCTTTCCAACGTTACCATTCTATGATTCTATAAGTCTTGTCCTTTGACCAATGCAACGCAAAACTTTATCAGAGCTTTAAAAACTATGAAATTAACTGTCTGAACCCTGGCAATCACAGGGTTCTGAATAACACTTCTTTGTCCATCTCCACCTGTGAAAAGTGGTTAGTCTCTTGCCGTCCATACTGAAAAATACCAACATGTCACCCTGGATTTGCATTCTCACTTTGTAAACTCATGCATTGCAGAATTCTCTTATACATGATGGGGTGTAGAAATGCTGGTAAGAAAAAGTTCCCCTAGAACACAACTGGGCCTTGCCCAGTTTTCCTTTAGTGCCTCTGTGGTTGGGCTGCTGCCCCAGAGGACAGGAAAAGGTTCTGTTCCTTGTTTCTCTCATCACCTGAGTACCTGGGGAGTTTTGCCTCCTTTGTCCAAGATCCTGGCTGTTACGTGAGGAGTATGTCAGCTGCAACACAGCAATTCCAATTCTTTTCTTCTTATCACTAGTTCTTTTCTTCTTATCACTAGTTCTTTTCTCCCAGTGCTTGTTGACAACTTTGGCTTCAACTTGCAGTCCTCGAAGGAAAAGAAACCAATACAGTCATGGTATTAGTGGCTAGATCAAACATATCCCAGCAGCCAGGAGAGTAAGCAGGGGTGAAGTTCTGTTTTGACCTTTCCTGAAGGTGGGAGATGATCACTAACTTCAGTTGTGGAAGTGGATATGGATCAAGGTAAGAAAGGTAAACATCCCCACCCCCTAAACAGGGGGCTTGGAGGTAGGAGTTGGGTATGGATGGCTCTGGTCTTTCCAGAGAGGATGCAGCACTGATTGCTCTTCTCTGCTCTTCAAAATAGCAGGTAGGGCACAAACTGAGGTGTGAGCTTAGCTCCAAATGACAGTCAGTTCCCTGAAACAACCCAAACCTTTCAGTATATCCGTTTAGGACAAGGTGTTCTTCCTTTTCTAAAGCACAGAGGAAGGAAATGTATCTTCAGGAAATGTTTATTTTCCCCATGGATTGTCTGAAGCAAGGTTCGACAATACCCGGAAAAATAAAAATCCCCACAAATTTAATATAAAAATAGGAGGAGCTATTGACAAAATTCATTATCTTTATGAGCTAGAGAGAAGCAAATGTGCCGTAATGCCCTAAGCCAGCGGGTAAGAGTGCAGCCGGGTGCCCGCGCTGCAGCTGCCGTGTAACCCTCGGACCCTACCGTCTGCGGGCCAGGTGAGCCAGGAGGCAGCGTCCTGCCCTCATCCTCTCAGCCCTTGGCACGGCTCACAACAGCCATTAGAAAGCAGAGTCAGCGAGACACTTAGCAGTATAAATGTTTACATGCTGGAAGGAGAGATGCTACTTAACACCTAACCCAGAGGCATAATTTAAACCCCTAACCCTGCAGGAAGTCTCCTTCTTTCTTCAGAGCCCAGGAGATGTGTCAGACACTTTTGAATGCTGTGGCTCAGTTCGCCCTCCATTTTTGTTTTGTTTTTTTTTTTTTTTCCTTTTCCTAACCTAGGAGAGCTGTAGAGAAAATCTTGAAGGCAACTGATCTCTGGAATGAAACCTCTGAGATTTAAAACCTTGATTAAGATTGAAGGAATTAAAACTGAAGTGGCAAGAAATATTTAGTTCAGTTCTCTGAAACAGATTGATGCCCTGTCCCCTCCTCCCACATACATAGCATGGACATCCCAGGACAGAAAACGAACCCCTTGGTTGTTGCACAAACCCAGCCAGTGTGTCCCTGCAGTCTGCCACAGACCTATAACCTCCTTGGTCCTTCAGCCTGGCTCCAGCCTGCTATGAAATGAGCCTGGAGAGAGGCTTCCACAGAAACCTCTAAATGGGTTTTAATGCCTCTCCACCATAGGATTCCCGGAATTAATTTGTGTCTGGCTTTTGAAATCATGGACTCTGTGTTAAGGAAGATGGATGCCCCTAAGAGGTATTGAAAAGACTGAAGCGATGGCAGCGGTGGTTAGTGTAGCCAGCCTGGGCATGGATGCAAAGCAATAAATGTGGTTGGTTGATTGAGATCAGATTTTTTTCTGATGTTCTCCAGTGGCAACGCCCATGTAGTTTATTTATTTATTTCCCCCTTTCACTCCAAGGCACCTAACAACAACACTGTATTTCCTAAATCCCTGTGATTATAAATCTAGAAGGATGTCATTCTTGGTTTCCACAGAGGCCAGGAGTCTATAGCCACAGGAGACAGCTGGGAGAAGGAGACAGCATGCTTTCTATATTATTGCACAGAATTGCAGGAACTGGTTTTGGTTTACACCGCATGGGGGAAGGCAGAGGCTGTACAGAGCATCTCCATTTACTGCTTCCTCTGTGCGCAGCCAAGGCGGGATTGCTTACAGTCCCTCGGCACAGCTCTGGGGAAGGAATCGTGTTGTGCCCACAGAAGATGCAAATTCCCTGCTTTACATCAATTCTTTCCTTTATCTTGCTGGAAGGATACAACCCAAAAGAATATGAAGTTCTTTATATATCTATGCAACCCTGATGTGAAGGCCCAGGCTGGTTCAACTCTTTCTTCCACTTCTGCTTCTGTGCCTGGTCCCACCGGAATGGCTCTAATAAATGCTTGAAGAAAGCACCTCTTTGGTTTCTCTTGGAGGGCAGCAGTGGCTGATGAGATTTTTGAGAACCCCAAGATGTGAACAGCAAATGGACATCATTGCTATGAGTCAGGTTGTGCTGTGAAGTTAGGAAGTGTTTTTCCATAGCTAAGAAGGTGATTTTTAAAATAAGACATTTAGTTTACTTTTTTTTTCATGGGCTACAAGGTCATCTGTGGAATAAGAGCTGGATTTAGGTTTAGAGTAATCTCTGAACTGTGGGGAAAACAAAACAAAACAAAAAACCCAAAAAAAAACCCCAAACCAAAAACAAAACAAGAGAGTGTTTGATTTTGGTGCTTTGCTTCATCTTCCTGCTGCCCTGGTAATGGGACTACTTGTGGTGTTGTGGGAGCAGCCCCACAAGATCTCTGATCCTTCCCTCCTCTTCCTATCAGTCACCTCCTCCCCAGCTCTACCAGAGTCAAATATAAACTTTCTTAAAATGAACACAAAATTCATTCCACTTGACCAAGCCTGACTTCCCAGAAAATAAACAGTGAGAGCAGAGCCAGCCAGGCCCCTCTCCCAGAGCTGCCAGCCTCCAGGGAGGTGATCAGTGAGTCTGAGACTTTTGCCATGGAGAAGAGGGTGCCAGGGAAAATGATCTCATATAAGGTACTTCCTGGGGACCACTATAAAATAGCAATATCAGTAAGTGCCTTCATTCTTGTAGGTCTGATTTAGTGTTTTAGTTTCAGTTGTATTCGGGATAACTGGACACAATATTCTCCCTGCTCTGATGATGAATCAAAAAAACCCAGCTCAGCAGAACCTGTTGGTGTCATGGATACAGGAGGGCTCTTCAGAGCTCACCACTTAAACTAATCTGAATAGGGCAATAGCTGATTCCTTTTTGTGATAATTTGTGCTGCTGCCCTTTGCTTTCATTCTAGTTAAATGAACAAAACAGCAAGCATCACCACGCAATCACCAAAATGGTGTATAATCATTAAAAGAATGGCTAAAGAGTAAAGCATAAAATGCACTGAAAAAAAATTCAACCCAATTTTTGCCTTTAGAGTGTACTGAATTAATTTCTGCTGTGCAGAAGTCACCAGTACCACACCGACTGGGATGTGCCAGTACTGTGCCAGCTGGTCACAAAGGTGGATGAGTGAGTGGACACTGGGAAGGCTTCAGTTCCCACTCTTCAGAGCAGCTCTCCCAGACACTGGACATCCCCCAGCCGCTATGCCAAGTCTCATCTGATTTGTCCTTGGTGTCTGGTAGTGTACTCAAGGCAGTAAAGCTCTGTGGTGCAGCTGCCCGAAAACCACAGGACCAGCTGTGACCTTTTGGACTTGAAGTCCACGTTTTTTCTCAGACTCCCAACCCCACGGGTGCTGCCTCCATAATCCCCTGGGTGCAGTTGTATGCAGGTGTTGCCTACAGTACTAAAATGACTCCCTCTGAAGCAGCATGGGAAAGAAACAAGTGTAGACAAAATAATAAATACACCTGTATAGGTCTTCTTCTCCTCACAAGGTAATAGATATTTTGGGACCTGGGTCAGAGTTATCTGATATGTCCCAGATCCCCTTCTCCTGCACTCGTCACCTTCTCTAACTCATGATGTTTATCTGTCTTTCCTTTCCCAGGACAGGTATCTTTGATCTCAGCTGGCCTCACTCCTAAATTGCCTCTCCTGCAATGAAAGCATTAGCTTCTGATCCTCTCTAATACCAAAACATCCTGTCTGATGGTGTGAGTCTCTCAAATTTCTTCATCCTACTAGCAATTTAAAAAAAAAAAAAAAAAAAAGGGCCTTTACACTGCATCAAACCTGCTCTTTATGGAAACAAATCTTACAATAAGACAGCTGAAGCATTCCTGAGTGATGGTTACATGCAGCAAGCAGCAGCAGTCACACAGGTCTGAACTCAACCACCTTCCTCTGTGGGTCTTCTGGCTTGGTCTGTGCTGATATTCACAGGCAGCCCTAGCAAGGACAAAAGTAATCAATGAAGATTGGCCAGCACTTCTGCAAATTAGGTGTGTGCTGCTAAGCAGAATTTCACAACTTTAAAAATTAAAAGCCAAGGAAAAAGATGTCTTTTCATGCTGGGTTTCAATTTGCTGCTCTTTCTCTCTCTCTCTCTCTCTCTCTCTACATATATATATATATATATGTGTTTGTGTGTATGCGTGTACATACATATATAAAACTCTCTACTGTTTTCCACACTAAGCATTTTCTATTCAAGCCAGAGCAGATTAAAACTAATTGTTGTTAGGCGCCTCTGTTTTTCCTTCTTACTGTTTTATCTCCTAAGCAACTTTATTTGGTACAAGACAAATAATCTGAATTCCTGAAGTCAGAAACAAGGAGTGGGAGTCCGGGAAACTGGCTGCTGATCCAATGCAGTTTTTGCAAGTGTGGTTATGGTCAGAAACTCTAAATATGGCTCCGTGTTACTGTACACACGGTATAACTGCAGCCTGTGTGTCAGTGTCTGAGTCACAGGAGTGTAGCTTACTGACAAAAACATGTTTTACTACTCTCGGCTATGAGAAGTCAATAGAGCTGGGAGTGAATAGTTGAGCTCAGGGCATTGAGTGTTACCAACTGACAGCCCAGACTCAGTGCTATCCAGGGTTTGCTCTTGGTGAGAGGGAAGGGAGCAGCAGGAGAGGCATAATTTGGCAAGCAGGTGTTGAACCAAGTGTCATTTTATATGATCCTGTCAGTTGAAGATGAGAGTGAGTGGGGATTCCTGCTGGCACCAAATGGGGAAGGGCTGTGCTAGGTCTAGTGTAGACAGAGGAGTTGTCTCATGCCTTGGGGGTGAACAGATTCCACCTCTGTGAAAGGGTTTCTTTCCAGCACCATGCAGGACAGAAAAGTCTTTCCAAACCTTAATGCTGCAAAAGAGAATTGTCCTCCTGTGGCTACCTCTCCCTGCTGACATAGGACAGGATCCTTCTACCACAGAATCCCAGCATCCCAGCATGGTGGGGCTTGGAAGGGACCTCTGGGGATCATCTAGTCAAACCTCCCTGCCTAAACTGAGGTCACCTAGAGCAGGTTGCCCAGGAACAAAATGTACAGGTGTGTTTGGAATCTCTCCAGAGAAGGAGACTCCACAACCTATCTGGGCAGCCTGCTCCAGGGCTGCAGCATCCTTAAAGCAGATATTTTTTTTTTCTTTATATTCAGATAGAACCTCCTGGATTCCAGTTTGTGCCCTTTATCTCTTGTCCTGTCATTTGGTACCACCAAACAGAGACTGACAACCCCCCCCCAGCAAACAAGCTGGCAAACATATCAGTTTTTCAGCTTGCAAACAGAACTGAATTGATCTGAATGGTACTTGCAGAAACTAAATTAATATAGTGTTTTTCTTTTAATAGAACTCTCTCTTTTT
>VWZE01009690.1:557355-595784 GCA_013396675.1 Eubucco bourcierii
CCCCCCCATTAACCTTTTAAATAAGAAGTATCCACCAAGGAAACCAGCTGGCATTGCCACACTGCACACGTTCATCCCAACCTTTATTATTGACTGACTCATACAGAATGCATCTACAAGAGTTATTAATGGAAAGTATTAAATAAATTTGGTTTAATATTTGCTAACTAGGAGGTGTCTTTTCTTTGTGCTTGAATTTGTTTCAAATGTCTATGTTTGTGTTATTTATATGAATACATTTCACGGGCCGCTTAATAATAGTAGCAATTAAGGTAATAGCAATATATACTAACAATACTGAGCTCCTCTGCTTTTCATCAAAGGAGGTCAAGGCTCAAGGGTACACCTCTGGGGCTGGTGTAATGTAGAGCTGATCTCCTCCTGGTATTGCTTTTTGTGGAAAGCTAGAGGTATCATGCATAGATCGGAACGCCTGTATTTTGGCCTCTGGAATGTCTCTTAGGCATTATAAATGCCAGTAAGAAATATAAAATTGGAAAGAAAACAAACAGCAGGACATTGAAAAATAGAAGCACAAATACTGACCTATTTGAGGGTTTGTTTTGGTTTTTTTTTTTTTTTCCTCCTTTAGCAAAATGCTATTAATATTATAATTAAAACTGGTTTGTAGCCTGGGGGCTTGAACACCTGGCTCTTATTAGAGCTGGATCCATAGCACGTGGAGAAAAAAAACCCAAGAGGACGAGAAAGGATGGTCCAGAGGAGAACACAAGAGGGCACAGTGGCACCTGTGGTGCACATTTTCCTCACCGGCCTTTTGAGATGTTGAGGGCAGGGTGAATTCAAGCCTCTGTTTATGTGTCATAAATAATTACAGTAGTGTGGTTGATTAGTTGGAACAGTAAAAATGTAATTTTGCCAACTTGGAGAGGATTGTTTACTATAATTATATTTTGGGTGGTTACAAGGGTCAAAGGTAAGATGTGATGACTGTATCATAAAAGGTTAACACAGCAATAGGCCCCACTGTAAGCCTGACAGAGTTAACCTGGGCAGTCAATACTAAAATACCTGCTATATTCAATATGGTATAAAATACACATTCCAGGACTGTGTTTTCTGCAACTTTCCTCACTACTTTTCTACTGTCTTGCCCTAATGGCAGTTACTTCTGTGTCTTCACAAACAAAGGATACTAATACTGCTTTTCCTTTTCTGTTCAAGGAGGGCATAAATTTCTGCCAAGCCTTTTCACGCGGCTGATCGGAAATGACCCACAGAAACCCAAGAAGCTTAAGCCACTCCACCTTGGTGAATGTTGCTGGAGTGAGTGGTGAAAATTTTCTTCTGAAGTTCTAGTGCTGTAAATAGATATTTGGAAACAAACAACTCAGAATAATCAAGATCCTATCCCAGATGTTAATCTGAAGTTCAGAAATCACCATTTTCCTTAGATATCTTATGTAGCATGCTTGCTCCCAGAGCATCCTTGTACTGTGGTCACTTGCCCGTGTTGGCTTTTGTGGTGGGAGAACTGGGGCCAGAGCCCTTTCACCCGTGTATGTCCAGAAAAGGGCTGCAAATAGTCCTTTTTACATGTGTTTAGTCACTATTTCTGGCTTTCACAGGAGATTGCAGACCAGGCCTTTACTATGAGAACTGTGGTTGAAACCTCTGAATGCTGTAATCAATGACAGAATATTATTTCACAATTGAAAACGAGCAACAGCCTGCCTTTTTTTGCAAAGAATTCCTCATCCTTGGGCCTCCCATACCTACCATTTTTAAAACACAACTTCTCCTCCCATCCCAACCAGCCTTCAGTGGTTTCTTACACTCCCAGAAGCCAATCAATCTGTTACTGTATTTGGGGCTGCAAAAGGAAGATGCGATAGTACCCTGCATGTAAAGAAAGTAAAGAAACAAGATCATTAACATCTTAATATCCTGTCCTGACATCTCACAAATTATTTTAGACTTCATAGCCAACGTAAACAGGTTTGTTTTCAACTCCCCTAATTGCCTGCTAATTGAGAGCAGATGCAGGCCTTAACTTTCAGCAGATAAAGAGCAGCCTCTTCTCTGGGGTTTCGCATCCATCACGAGCCCTCTGATGTGTGCCCACAAGCTTCCCTGCTTAGCGCTACCGAGGCAGAGAGCGGTTCGAGCTGCTCGTCTTGAAGCACGTCTGAACCCTCTGTGAGACAAAAGGGAAACCAGAGCTGTGGGACTCATCAGTAACATCATCATCATTATTGTTTCATTTCGTACTTCAGTGCACTTTCTGCAACAGCGCAGGTTTCCTTCTTGGGGGAGGGTTGGAGTTCTCCGAATTATAGATGGGTTTCTCGTTATGATAGAAATCACTGGGTTTATGAAAAATGCATTGCTGTCATATTCCATTATCTACTTCCTCCCATGCTGCAATCCTGTAGCTTGCAAGTCATTAGATTCTTTTTCAGAGTTCCTTTGAAATAATCCTTTCAAAAAACACTATTCATTGGGTATGACCCCGGAGAGATACTGTCTGGTACTAAAGCGCTCTCTTAGTTCTGTGAGGGAGACCTGTAACAACAAGATAAGTGCATGTATATTCCAAGTAAAGTCTGGAGTTTGCAGCCTCCCATTAAATGCAAGAGGAGCTCGCAGTTCAAATGGTAGAATTTTGCTTTGTAAATGTAGGAGAAAATTTGGTTCAGATATCTAGGTAAATTTGCATTTGGTAGTGATTTAATGTTCCATGGTCTGTTTTAGTTCCAACTTAAATATTACATTAAAACCAGCAATAAAAATATAGGGGAAAAAAAAAAAGGCATGCGAGCTGCTGGGTTCAGAAAGAGTGGAGATGATTTTGTTCTTGCTACCAGTGCAGCAGCAAACTGCCTTTTACCCTCTCCTCATCATTTAGCAAGTCAGCAGCAGTAGTTAAATGACAGCCCTCCAGTCTTTCTTCAGGACTGTTTCTGCAAATGAAAACAGGAACTTCAAATCCTTGTGTTTTTCATCTAACTTGCAAGGTCTTCCGTGAATGTTAGCATTTTATACATCTATCTGCAAAAAAAAAAAAAAGTGGGAGGGTACAAGAGCAATTCTCTGTGAGAAACGCCCTTTGTGCAGGCAGGCTGTAAGAGTTTGTACCACTGGGTTCAGGAGGTCAGCAAGGAATGTTTAAAATAGAAAAAAAAGAGAAACGACGACAACAACAAAAACACACAAAAAAACCCCACCAAAAAAACCCAAAACCCAAACCCAAAACAAGCAACAGTAAAGGAGAGTTTGATGGTTTGTGAATGATAAATGGATAAAAACAAACAAACAAACAAAGTGTTCACTCCTAGCTAGTGTCATTCAGAAATACCAAAGCAGCTATTGTCTAGATTATGAAACATTACTCAGACCCAGAACCACAAAACCTTCAGGTTTTGCTACGATTTCTTCCTGAAGTCCTTTTTCTCTCTCAGGGCTGGCTGCAGGCCTCGGTGTGAACACAAGAGTCACCCCTGCTGACATTATCCTTCTCTGGAAGGCTGCCACAGAGCTTGCAGAACAAAGTCCTGATCTGCCAGCGGTGCGAGCGGTTTAATAGGAGGGCAGGGGGCTGGCAGGCAGTAGCACAAGGCATAACAGACTAAAGTCCATTAAATCAGTGCACTGGGGCTGAGGCATTTACAGTCACACAGTCAGATGTTTCCAGTAATTATTTCCCTATAGCATTTTTATTAGGTGCTCCATAAATAATATTCACTGCCATGCTCTTCTCATAGTCTTTTATAAAAAAAAAAATAGAGAAGGAGAAGAGAAGAGAAGAGAAGGGGAATCCACTTTATCTTCAGGTGGGTTTTGTGGTAGTTTTGTCCCTCAGACCAAATAAAGTAGATAGGAGAGAACTGGGGCTGTTTAGTCTTGAGAAGAGAAGGCCAAGAGGGGATTTTACCAACATCTATAAATATCTGAGGTGTGGGTATCAAGATGAAGACGATCAGTCACTTCTCAGTCATGCCCAGTGATAGGACAAGGAGCAATGGGTACAGCAAAAGGAGATGCTTCTTTACTGTAAGGGTGGTAAAGCCCTGGAAGAGGCTACCCAGAGAGATTGTAGAGTCTCCATCTCTGGAGGCATTAAAAATTTGCCTGGATGCATTCCTGTGCACCTTGCCCTGGGTGACCCTGCTTTGTCAGGGTGTTTGGACTCGATTGTCTCTGGAGGTCCCTTCCAACCTTTAACATTCTGTGATTCTTTGATCCTATGAACTTGGAAAATACGAGCAACCAAGCTTCTCAATGGTCAAACGCTGTTCCATGAAACCACCGCTGGACTGACTTAATTCAAGGCAAGTTTGTGGTTCAGGTTTAGATCTGTCATGAATCACGTAGAGACCTGGATGGACAGGCAGGTAAGTGCTGGGAATGAAGTGAGGTCTTTCTTCTATAGATCACTTGTTTGGTTTTAGCCTGTCTTTTTTTTTTTTTTTTTTTTTTTTTTTTTTTGTGTGTGTGTGTTAATATATTTCCCTATATGTGTATGCCATTGGAATGGGCTGCCCAGGGAGGTGGTGGTGTCACCATCCCTGGAGGAGTTCAAGAAAAGACTGGATCATACAATTTGTGCCATGTTCTAGTTGATTGCATAGGGATGGGTGATAGGTTGGACTGGATGATCTTGGAGGTCTCTTCCAGCCTGGCTGATTCTATGATTCTATATACATATACACATTACTCCAAGGTCATCACATCACCAGACAACACTACCTCCTGCTCTGGAAAGACTTTCCCAAATCACAGCATTGCCGCTGTATGTTTAAACTGTCCTGTGTGTGCAGCAACAATTGACAAATTGGATGCTACTGTGCAAATGCTTTTTCCAGACAATATCACTGTGCTGCCTCAGTGACAGCATTGGTATTAAGGAATACAACTTCTTTTCAGGCTCTAGGACTCATGTTTTGAAACGAGCTTTTACTTAGGTATCTGATTCAATTTTCTAGCCAAAGTAAGGTTTCTCACATAAAGATCTGGGGACTTTCTTTCTTACTGGACTGCAATATTGCCATCAACCCTAAGCAGAACTCAGAGGAACAACAGTGAAAAGAGGTAGAGTAAATAGTTATGGTTCAGGTTTGCTTCTGTAAGGGTCGCAAACTTCCACATGTGTGTGCAAATTCTCTAAGCAACAACAGGTGTGTGTTTATTCAGAGCTACACACAAGTGCAGCACTTCTGTCTGAGGTGGAAATTTGTGCCTTGAGTGTAGATGAGCACAGGGAGCAGCAAAATTGTGAATAGCTGGGCAGAAAATAGTTTTAAATAAAGGAGGTGGTTTTGATTACAGTAACTGTCAATGTCTGCTCAGATTTGGTGGCCTTGCTCCTTGGTGGTCTTGACATTGGTATATGAAGGTTCAGTGCCACATACCTTATTTCAAAGGGAACAGAATATTTTCGTGCAGCTGCTTGTCAGAGTACTAGAACTGTCTTAGCAGCCCCAAGTGCTGACTGAAATGTGTGGTGTGATAATCTGACCCATGATCCAAGACTAGGTGAGACCCAGAATAGCTCTTGCACCTTGTGTTGAAGAGGCACACAGGAGACCTTCCTAAAGCTCTGCCAGGAGAAGGCTGCTGAAGCCTATCAGTGCTGGGAGATGCTCTCTCTGCTGTCAGCTATCACTGTAGTAATGCCAGGGATTACCATACTAGTAGGGAAAGCAGAATTATCTCTTTCTCAGAAAATATTATTTCCAGATAATTTCTCACTACCTTTTTGTTCTCTGTCTTCTTTTTGAGCTACTCAAGCTGAGGAAGTTGCAACCTGAAATCAAATCTAAACCCCTTCGATATAAATGTGTGTATCTGTTTTGTGGTATGGGAAGACTCAGTTCAGTGAACCCAGGCCATTGGCATTTTATAATTTCTTCTTGCTCCGGCAGGTAAGGGATTAACCCTTTGTTACTCCTCTGTAAATGAGCAGAGCAAAACATATTCTCTACAAAGGCCCAGATCTTCAAAAGAATGATAGTCCATTGGGTTTGAAAAGACATATTTTATTGGAACCATAAGGGTTGGGGGTTTTTTTGTTGTTGTTGTTTTTTTGAGAGAGAGAGAGAGAAAATTTGAAATCCGGAGTTTATTTTTCCTTCAGTGTTTCTCCTTAGAACCAACAGGAATTGAGATTTTTTTTTTTTTTCTTTCTCTGTCTCTTGTATTTGTGCCTACTTATTAAACACACATGTGGCCTGGATTCCTTGCGTAGGTGCAAAGAGGTTTGGAGAGAAAAAAAAANGGGGGGGGGTCAGGACAGAGAGTAAAAAGGAGCATTTTAACAAGCCAAATCCAGATGTTCATTTCATACACACACCCTGAACAGCTTTTGCATGGTTTATTTCGTTTTCTGAAACCATTTTTCACCAGCCTGTTTTCTCAGCTGGGAAACTTCTGGTGTAGTGTTTTCAAAAAAATATTGCATTTGGCATTACAAGAAAACAGAGCCTTTAAGACATTAAAAGGACAATATCCTTGTTTGACTTGGCCCAGAGAAGCAGGGCTATAGGAATTTTAGATTTTTGTACCACCCAAAGAATAGGTAAAAGAAATTTTCCACTCTTAAATGCAGTTTACATGGGAATTTGAGAGTTGATTTAGCTTGGGTTTTTTTTTCCCTTTTTAGAGACTTCTCTGAGGAGTTTGTGTTGGTGTAGTAGGTTTTATGTAGTCGTGAAGGCATAATCAAAGTGATAGCAATCAGATTGTGTCTAGATTCTGATGAACCACAAACTCAGATCGGTGCAGAGTGAACCTTATTTGTGTTTTGTAAAGACCAGGTCACGGTCACTCACGGTCACTCACGTCAATATCTACAACATGCAGACAGACAAATTTGAAATTATTTGATATTGGTGTAGTTTTCTTTGTATTTACAATAGAGATAAAACATTAATATGGACCACACTTCATACCAGCTGTGTGAATAGCACTGGCAGCAGGGAGGATGGTCCTTAGCTGACAAGACAGTGTCTACGCTGAGTTTAGAGGGACTCCAGCGACTGGCAGGTAATGAATGAAATTAGGGAAGATCAAGTGCAAGCAAGATCTATACTGCTATCAGTTTGCTAATGAAAAGATTTATTGCCCTTCAGAAAACTCAGTGTAAAGCCTCAACTTCACTGAAGCCAGCGAGAGATTTGCAGTTTGCTGTCCCTCACAACCTAAAAAGTTCAATGAGTACATTGGTTAAACTCTTAGGATCTTGAAGGTCTTTTCCAGCCAAAATGAGTTTATCATTCTAACCCCCCACCCCCCATGTTTTTCACCTGTGAGATCCTACAAGTGTCACTCACTATTACTTATTGTATTAGAGAGAGACTTGATTCAAATTCTTCTGTA
This sequence comes from Eubucco bourcierii, assembly GCA_013396675.1. Classification (NCBI taxonomy): domain Eukaryota; kingdom Metazoa; phylum Chordata; class Aves; order Piciformes; family Ramphastidae; genus Eubucco; species Eubucco bourcierii. The sequence goes on from VWZE01009690.1 coordinate 564,694, forward strand.
TAAAGAAAGATCCATAACTCTGCAAAAAAATTTAGCAATGCTTTGGGGCTCCTTTTGCTCACCTATTTTATAGCAGGAACAAAAAAAATAAATTGCAGATATCCATATTAGAAATGTCCCAACTTCTGCAGAACTAAGACCACATCAACTACAAATTTGTAAGCTTAAAGAGTTCCCTGATATCCTCTATATGCATTGCATGTATATATATATATATATATATATATATATATACACATGTGTGTGTATCTATCTGAATTTGCTTGCATGCATACTTACATGTACAGTGCTGTATGCATCTGTACAACAGCATATATTAAGTACTTGATTAAGCATATATTAAGTACTTGATTAAAAAGGATGCTCTGTTTGTATGGACATGCAAACTAAAATTTGTGCAGCTTCACATCTCTCTCTGGGTAGCAAGACTTCCTGATATCTAAGCTCAAGTACAGGAACTTCTGCACAGATACTGTCCCCAGCTACAGGGACAGAGTGGCTGGAGAGCAGCCAGGCAGGAAGGGACCTGGAGGTGCTGGTAGATAGTAGCTGAACATGAACCAGTAGTGTGCCCAGGTGGCCACAGTGCCAATGACATCCTGGACTGGATCAGGAACAGTGTGGCCAGCAGGACAAGAGAGGTTATTCTTCCCCTGATCAGACCACACCTTGAGTGCTGTATCCAGTTCTGGGCCCCTCAATTCAAGAGAGATGTTGAGGTGCTGGAAGGTGTCCAGAGAAGGGCACCAAGGCTGGTGAGGGGCCTGGAGCACAACCCTGTGAGGAGAGGTTGAGGGAGCTGGGGGTGTGCAGCCTGCAGAAGAGGAGGCTCAGGGCAGACTTCACTGCTGTCTACAGCTCCTGAAAGGAGGTTGTAGACAGATGGAGTTGGGCTCTTCTCCCAGGCAGCCAGCAATAGAGTGAGGGGACACAGTCTCAAGTTGTGCCAGGGGAGGTCTAGGCTGGATGTTAGGAGGAAGTTCTTCACATATTGGCTTTGGAATGGGCTGCCCAGGGAGGTGGTGGAGTCCCCATCCATGGAGGTGTTCAAGAAAAGACTGGATGGGGCGCTTAGTGCCATGACCTGGTTGATTGGCTAGGGCTGGGTGATAGGTTGGACTGGATGAGCTTGGAGGTCTCTTCCAACCTGGTTGATTCTATGATTCTGTAAGACAGAAATATTCTGTCAGTCAATGTATATACAGTGTAGTTCCACACTTGCCTTAAGAAATGTAGCTCTAGATATATCATGCTGTCAAGGTGTACAAAGACCTTATTTTCACAGAATCACAGCTTGTTCCAGTGCTCTGTCACCCTCACAGTGAAAAAATTACTCCTCATGTTTACATGAACTATGTTCAATCTCTGCTGGAAGATCAGTCCTTAAAGAACCAGGGAATTAATGTCAAGGGTTTGTCCTGTGATTGCACAGAACATGACAGCCATGGCCTGTGGGTGGGATAGTTGTGTACTTCTATGAGATAAAGTCAGTAAAGCTGATTCAGGAGCTGGGAAGGAATTGAGTAGGTATTGTTGTTATGTACAGAAATTCAGAATGATGCTGCCTTGTACTGTCACCCTGAACACTTCCAGTCATGTAAAGGACGAAGAGTAAATCTGGTGAAGTGTGAGGGCTCTTATCTCATTCTGTCTCTCAGCAAGGCAATGGCCCATGCCACGTGGCTTCTCAAAAATGTTGTCTTTGTTTAGTCAAGAACTACACCCTGTAAACCTTCCCCATCACTGCACTGAAATGGTGACATTTATTATAACAGCCTGCCATAAACTTTGGTCCCGTAGTCTGTTTGGGAGGGGTTAACAGGTGCCCTGGGAGCACTAGTATCAGTGACCTTTGTGATCTCATTTGGAGCCACACAACACAGGAGAAACTCAGTGTTACCCACTTCACTCCATGCTCCTCTGGGTTTCTTTCCAACTTCAACTCAGGTTTGCCTAATACTTTGCAAAGGATGGAGAAACATTTTCTAGCAAAAAGGGCAAGGGGACATAGTGGTATGTCCCTTTGTCACATCCTGGTATATTAATTTTGATATCACTTGCTGCAGGACAGTTGTGTGTCTTCCCTAGTTGTTCTCTCTAAAGACTACCGTTATGGCTGACAGTGAAAAGAGAGATATCACATTTTAAGGTAATTTCTGGAGACTAAGATACTAAACCAAGATACCAAAGCTGCTTTTTGTCCACAGAGTGCATCCATGCCCCTGGCTTAGTGACAGTGAGGAAGGGTAAGATTTATTCACTTCATGAGATGACAGAGCAGAACTGGTCCTGGTTACCCATAAATGGTACCATGTGTTCATGTAACTCTTAGTACAACACTGCCTTCCTCCATAGTGGGCCTGCTTGTCATAGATGATGATGATGCCCAGAGAGAATCAAAAGCCCTGCCACGATGGCACAAATGGCAAGTGGTGCGGACCATGTTTTCAACAATGCTTTACTCTGCCTTCTGGTTTGTAGGAGTGAAAGTAAAAAGTTTTCTTTTAGAGGAGGACATTATGGTTGAGCCAGGAGATGAGGATTTCTGAAAGTGATTGTCTGTATCACTGCAAAAATTATAATTGGTATTCTCAGAGTCATGAACTAGTTAAAATTGGAACTGGCATTTGTAGATCGTCTGGCCCCTGCTTAAAAGAGGGCCAGCTTCAAAAGCAGTTAAGGTTTCTCAGGGCCATGTTCTGTCAGGTTTTGAAAATCTGCAAGGTTAGGTGTTTAGTCATCTTTCTCTGCAACCTGTTCCAAAACCTGACTGTCCTCCTTTCAATTTATGTTATTAATGAAACTGGAATTTGTCCTGCTGCAGATTGTGATCGTTGCCTCTCATCCTTTCGCTGTGCATACCTGAGAAGAACTGGGCTCTTTGTAGCCATCTATCAGTTAGTAGAAGACATCAATTAGATCCTCTTTAAACTTTCTCTTCTCCAGGCTGAACAAATTAACTTCCCTCAGCCTCTCCTTGTGTGTTCAACTGTTGTGATAGTCCACTGCTGGACTCAGTCTAATTCGCTGATATCTTTCTTGCACTGTGGGGAAAGAAAATGGTCCAAAAGTAGATCTGGGATTTAATTGCAGTTGATATTTTGTAATAACTATCTACTTTGTTGACATCAGATGCAGAAGCTTGGCATAACTATAATATAAGGGCTCTCATTCAAGTGTTGGGAACATAAGGGTGTACCTGCTTGGCCTCTTTGTTTCCTGAACACGCTGTACTCAGGTTATCCTGTCCCATTCATTTGGCTCTTGGTGAAAGCAATATATTTAATTGCCTTTCCCCACACCCCCATTGCTGAACTGACTGGATCATCCTGGAGGTGCTGAATTTTTCTTCTTTGACAAAGTGGATACACTCCCATGGACTTTTACAAAGAAACTAGAAATACCTAGGAAAAAACCAAAAGGGGTGGAAAGCCCTCAATTTCTTTTTCTATGAATAATTTAGTGCCAAGTTAAGTGAAATGTTTGGAAAAAAAAAAAAAAAGATTTTTGGCACTTAGCTTCATTAAACCTTCTGTCCCCAGGTGTATTCTCTATCGGTGTCAGCATCCAACACTTCATCTTGTCCCAGTCACAGTAAAGGACTTGTAGAAATAAAATGCAGGGTAAAGGAAAGGAAAAGCAGATTATTGTTGCCATTATGCATGTCTCTGTGTGTCTGTGTGCACATGTGCTCTATAAGCTCACAGTGAGGAGGGGGGGGAAGAATCTATATGAAGAGAAGGAATGAACCCCGAGACAACATCAGCCTTCAAAAGCATGCACTCCTTTTGGGGAGCCCCACTCTGTCCTATTAAAGAACATTGTGCCACACTCAACCCCCTTATCTGGAGCACAGGTTTCAATCAGAGTATTTATGTTTTTGTCCACTAAGCTTTTACCAGCACAATGAGTGGGACCTCCTTCACTTGGCAGTGGTTTCTGTCAGCGATCTGTCTTCTGCAGCTATTTCCGTGGGAAGGCCCTCCATCTGGTGCTTGGCAAAGAGGGGAACTTTCCTCTCAAATGTTTTCCCTCTCTCTCTTTCTTGCCCTGCTTAAGGTATACTCTTTGGAAATCTTCAGCTTTTGAGATTTATTTTTGCACGGGGCACATACTTTGTTTTACGCGGTCTGGCTTTCTTTTCTTCTAACGAAACGCCACCCCCATGCCCTGCTTATCCTGGCAGGAAGAGAAGTATGCTGTTTGCTTTAACGTTACCTTTGGGCTCAGTATGCAACAGGTCAAAAGATGTGACAAGTACACATGCTAATCCCTTTCCCTTTCAGTTAATAGAATAACACAGATGGGAAAGTTTACATTGGGATCTGACACTCACTCCGAGCTGATGTTAAGAAGGAGACAGGGTTGGACATTGCCCCTCGGATCAGAGCAGTTGTTACACAAACTCGCCTCCCCACTCAGCAGCAAGTTGGTCCTATCATCCTAAACCCCATTTTCTCTCCCAAAAATGTTGCCCCTCCACTTCTACTTTCGAGAGTAGTAGGTGGAACTGGGCAAGACTGAAAGCTTTTGCAGAATGAAATATTCTCCAAGAATCAATGTTCAAGTGGAAATGTTCAAGGTGTTCAAGTGAAAAATATCAACATTTTCCACTGAAGCACCACCATTTGTTTTGAAATGGTGGCCTTTTAAACATTTGGCAATTTTGAGCATTGAAATTCCACATAAGAAAATACTTCCACTAAAACCAGCTACTTTCTTAGAAGAAATAATATGATTTCAATAAACCCACATATTACCATTTTTGTCATGTATGATCAGACTGTTTATACTTCATCTGATTCTATTTTCTGTTTCTTTGTAGCCTTCAGAATATTTTCTCTGACATTGTGCAGGACATAGCCCATTTGTAAGTTGGCATGCCTGAAGATTTGCCACTTAAACTATTCCTGCAGGAAAGACACAGAAGAATAAGATTATGCTCATGATGGCAAAAGCTGCAGTGGCAACTAACTGGAATGGCTGATGCATCACACACCAAACACCAATTTCCTCCAATCAGGTAGATACCACTGTCTGAAAAACATCATAGTGTCTTGCATGACAGCCTTCTGCTACCCTCCTCATCAGGGAGTAAGTTTCTGGTTACCAGGAACTCCTTAAAATTCAGGATTTGAGGATATCTCTGCAATTAGACAATTCATTAATCTACTGTTAGACAGATAGGGGTCTCAGAGTACAAATCTAATTAAAACATAACCATTTTAACTGGGAAAAAAAAAAAAAAAGTCACATATTTGACCTAAACTTACTAACAAGAAATACTTAAGCTGTATTAGAAACTGTGCCTATAAGGTTTGCATAACCACAAATGTTGGTGGGAAGCCCTCAGTGCCCTGCTTTCTGATTAGAGAACTAACAGTTGTCTTTGAGAATCACTGCCTATCACTTTCATCTGGTTTCTTCCAACACGTGCAGTTTCAGAACTGCTTTTTCACACTGCTTTATAGGCTTCTACATTAATAGGGTGGCAGATGGTGCACCTCTTTCAGCCTGCTACCTACTCATATATTAATGCTTGATACAAAACATCAGGATCTTGAATTCAAAATTCAAGATCTCAATTTCTGACCTAGCAACAGTTCTGAGGCTTTTTCATGCTGAGGAGCTCATGACAAAGCAAGTCTCTGGTTAACAGGAACTCCCTCAAATTAAGGATTGGAGAGTATCTCTGTAATGAGATAACGTTTAAGGTCTGCTCTTAGATAAATATGGGCCTTGGTTTGACAGGTTAGAAAGATTCTATGATCAGGGATGGTCCACTGAGTGGCTTAGATTCAGGACATCTCAGATTGTGCAGTTTTGTGAGGTTTTATCCCAGGGAGTGATGCTGATCTTTCTTTCTTGTTGATGCAAGAGATGGGCACCTTCAGGGGAGCTGAATGTTCCATTAAAGCTCTGATCTGACATCTGGAAATGTTTTTCTCCATCCTTTGTGGAAAAACCTGAAACAGCAGCACTTTGACTATCACTGTAGTGATAAAATGTGAGTCAAGTGAGTCCCAGATCCCGATTCCTACATGGGAACCAAAATTTCCATAGGTTCTGGTGGAAGTTCAGGCTCCTCATTTGTGCCAAGGTGCCTAAACACCTTTGTCATCTTGACCTTTACTCTGTTGTAATTTCACTTCTAACTTCTTAGGAGGAAGTTCTTTACAGTAAGGGTGGTGAGGCACTGGAACAGGTTGCCCAGGGANTTCTATGATTCTTGACTAAGACCTCTAGCAAGGGAGAACAATTAGTGCCCATCACAAGGAAATCTTTTGCAACATGGGTGACTGCCCACAAGAAACACAGTTGAGACCACCAACTGTTTTATTTGTTTTTGTTCCAATTTCTGCTGATTGAGAAGTTTACGAGATACATCTTACTTCCCTGGGGGTCCCTGGGGAAGCAGTGATCAGACAATCCTTTTCTAGACTGTTTTGAGCCATGCTGGTGGTACAGCACTGCTGGCACTTCTAAGTCTCTTCACACTGGCAGCTACATAGGTTATTTGAGTCTGCCGGAATGAAATCTGTTTCAATGCAACAGGCAGCTGACTTCAGCCACCAAACTCTTGGTGTTAGATTGTAAACGGTTTTTTTCAGCCTTGCTCAGAGTCCGATTTGAACAAGTTACCTAGAGAAAAATGGCTTAATGCCCTCAACTCCAGGTTCTGAAGACTGAAACAAAAAATCCTTCATAATGGGGATGGTGCTGGAGAGACTCCATCATCGGGGTGAGCTGCTGCCCTGGATTTTTGAAACTAGCTTCTCACACACTGTATTTCCAGGAGGAGATTTTCAGCTCTATACCTGTTTCCAGACCTAAGTTTTAAAGCTTCAGACGTCTTTGCATTTCCCTGCACTAATTTCTGCCCACAGGTATTGCCCAGCACAGTAGGTAACACCTAAGTTGCATCATCCTTTGGCTAATTGGAGCAGGAATTTTGGTATCCCTTGGAATCATGCTCTTCCCTGCTTCCTCCAATTTGAGTGAGGCCAGCAATTTGCTGGTGGCCATTTAACCTCAGGAGACCTTTTTTGCCTTCCCATCTCCTAACCTACAGAGCCAAAGATGCTTTTGCCAACAAGCTGAGCTGAGGCCCGCCTCATTTCCTCCCCTGCAATTCAATCCTTGACTTAGAAGAGAAGGGCAGAGAATAGATTAAACTGACTCCTTCCTCTGTGGCCAGTCTATCAGCCCTTCCTGTGCATGGGAACACAAATCAAGTCACATCAAGTACTAGTAGTGACTCAGATAGGGACAGAGCCTTCAGTTTTACTGGATTTTGCATGTGAATATCTCAAAGAATTGAAAATTTACAGTTCTGCCATGTAAATAAAATATACCAGTACATCCACCTTATCAACCCTCTGTGCTGTACTTGTCTCTACCCATGTCTTTGGAACATTTCCAACCAGTTTAGTTTGAACTGGATGATCTTAGAAATAATTTTTTGATGGTGTCCTTTATGGTTCTTTGATTTCTTTAATTCAACCTATTTTCATCTAATAAAGGCCTTTGCTCCCTAATACAGTAGGTAACAGAACAGACCTGGTTCTTGTAACCTTACAAGCCATAAATAGTTGCAAGATCATCTCTGTTATAGTAGGCCTAAGCAAGCCAACATAGTCTGATACATGTCCTGGATTGCCCAGACATGTTTTTCTGCTCTCCCTCCTGTTTTGGGGAGAGCAACCACAGGAAAGAGCAGAAAGAGTCTGGAGCCACTAAATCTGGGGTCTGTGGCCTGCCCAGACCCTACAGTAAACATGGTACACGGGGTTGCCTTGTGCAAGGCTGCGTTCTGCCCTAAAAAGGGTAAAACAGGACTATGGCTTCACCTGATGCGGTCATTCTTGGCTAACTGCCATTTCATTTGCTATCCTGTGTCCAAAAGCCCATTAATCTCGGGCTGTATGGATAAAAGGAGATGAGCAGCGAGCACAGTGTGAGCTTTGCCATTACACAAATCATCCAGAGAGCCAGGTCACAGATCATCTGTCTCCTTTCTCCAGCACCCAGAAGCCTGGGGAAACTCCAAAGCCTCTAATGGCTACCTACAGCAACCCTGCCACGAGCCTTGGGTACTGTCAGCTAATATTTTTGTGAGTAAATACCAAAAGCCCCTTGCAGTCATTAATTACCTTCTGCCATAAGCAGAAAGGAGCTCCTTGCGTCCGTCTAGTGAGCAAGCAGAGTGCTGACTCCAAGCGGTACACTAACCACAGCAACCTTCTCTTCCAGTTTAATCGAGTTCAATTAATGTATATATTTACTGGTTATTCCTAGATCCTATTATAACCTGTATATAGTTTCCATAAATGATGCCTAGAACCTATAATTATTATTATTATTAAATTGGTGATCAGGGTGATGCAAGTTCTAAATATTTATTATTAATAAACTATATTCATATTTTTTAAAAATACCATCTCACAGTAATTAATTACCCCTTCCACTACAATCTCTACCACAACTAGTAAAATCTTGGCTTGCAAAAACATCTCATGTAGCCAGAAAATCTGCTTTCATAACAGGGCTAAGGCACAGCATGAATGCCAGTTCATTTAAAGCATACAATTAAATATGTGTGTGTGTGGACTATAAAACTGTTTGGGGAAACCAGCTAGTGGATAAATATACAATGTGTTATTTGTGTGTTAATACAGTCTATGTTTATTCTCATTCCAGAGATGATGTGACTGATCAAAACAGATTTATAACAAAACATTAAAAATATAGGTTATTTTTGGACCAAGAGAATGAATTTTCCCTCTGCCATGATGCCTACAAAAGGAGCTGGCAATGCCAGGGAACACGATGTGCCGATGAGACTATTGCTGATCGTAGTTGTCACATAGATCTCTTTCATTTCTTGTTTGTTTGTCTCAGTCTCTCTTTTGTCCTACATTTAGATATTAGACTCCTTGGGCAGAGTGTGATCTGGCATCCATTGTTACACCAGTCGTTATTCCAAAGGAGCTCATGATTTGGAGCCAAATGATGAAGAAAATAGGCATTGAATGGAAGTCACAAAAGAAAGCCCTGCAGCTGAGCTTGAATTTAAAATGCAACATTAGAAAGCGTTTATGAGAATCCTTTGCAGAGTCAAGGTTAGTTCCTCTTTCAGATTTTGATGTATTCCAGAGAAGAAGTGACCATACCAATCCGGCAGAGTTTCCTTCTGACGCTATCTCAGTGGTACATAGCAGAGAACATTTATGTTACCTATGATTCACTCTAAATCGGCAGAGAACATTTATGTTACCTATGATTCACTCTAAATCGTCTCTCCTTTTTTTTTTCACCAGAGCATCCCATTTTGTCACTGGCTTTCTGAGAATTTAGATGAGAGATCAATCCTTGGTTTCTTTTTTCCTGGTTGTACCTCTCTTTCATTTCACCTGATACCAGTCCTACCTTATTCCTTGGCACCATTGAGATACATATGTACATTTTAATGCTATTTGCAGAGCCTAAGTGTGCTGTTTGGACACAATCCTAGAGGAAGAGGAGAAAGAGGTAAGTTAGAGTGGCACCATTCCTGGAAGACCAGCAGGAGATGGAAAATGCCCATGGATTCAAGGCTGTTTTCCGGCAGCCTAAATCCTACCTGTGTTCTTGTGCCTAATGTTGTCCACAAGACATTTTGGACCTTCAGAGTTGCCAAACCAATAGGAAACAAAAGCTAAACTAGGAGAATTAGATGGAATACAGCTGTTGCAGCCTACATGAGCCTGTGTCCTTCAGAATCATGGAACTTACTGGCAAAGCTATGTGAATAATGAACTATTTTTGTTTTCTGACAATCCTGAAAACACGCAACAAAAATATTTGTGAAGAACTTTTGAGCTTATTGAAAACAATTTCTCTCTAAAACGTATGTGGACTGAAAAGCTGTCAGCCTTCCTTCTCAGGTCATTTCATTTAACTGCTTTTTGTTCATTTTCTCTAGGCTTTAAATAAAATTTAAAAAAAAAGAAAAGAAAACCACACCAAAAAAAATTAAATAAGTTTAACCTTATTAATGAAAAATACAGATATTTCCCTTGGAAAAATTTTAAACTAAACATTTAAACAGTTTTAAACTGTTTTTATCATTTGAGATGGTTATTTTAAACTGCTAGCACAGAGTTCAGAGTTGGTGACTATTGTGGTTGATCAGAAATGAGATTTTGGCAAAATCTCTGCTATAACTCCTTCACCAGCTCTGGGCATCAGTCTTGCCTCTTCTCCCTCTCTGCATGAGCTCTATAAGGCACTACCAAAGACAACACATGTTTATTCAAGGCTCTGGCTGTGATATTGGTTGATGCTAACACAGAGATATAGAATCATTAAGGTTGGAAAAGACCCCTAATGTCATCAAGTACAACCATCAACCCAACACCACCCTGGCCACTAAACCATGTCCCAACATGTCATGTCTATGTGGTTTGTTTTTTGTTTTTGTTTTTGTTTTTTTACACCTCCAGAGATGGTGACTCATAACTTATAAAAGTAGATGGAAAGATATCACCATCACTGCTTTTAGACTTTCTAAGGATTTGTAGTTTAAAATTGGCCATGCTACTACCAGAAAGGCAGACAGTCTGTAATTGAAAAGGGAGTCCATGCTCCACATGACACAGGACAGTGTACTTTATATTTCTGCATTGCATTGTTTTGTGTCAGGCAGTGTTGGTCAGGTGGCTGAGCTTTGTGCTGTCTCAGGTGCTCTCTGTAGTAAGGTGCACAATTTTGCTACAACAGAAAAGTTGTCTGCCCACCCGTTCCCAAAGAAAGAAATAAAAGTCCCTCCCACTTGCAGAACATCTGTGGATCTGTCGATCATCCTTGCAAATGGAGAAAGACAGTTAAAGTGCTGGAAGCAAGGTTGATACTTGGAGTTGGACTTGGAAATAGGCCAGTAAAAAAATAACTGAATGACCACAAAGAGTGGAAGATGATCAGTTAAAGTTTCTTTAGAGAAAGGAGGCTGCTGGTTCTTCTCCAGGATCTGATGGTCAGGTCCAGGTTCATGCTCACTGCCAGCTTGTACTTCACTGTGTAGGTCTCGGTCTCATCTGGAGAAGTGATCAGTGGAATAATTTGCCGTTTGCTTAGGATCACCCACAGGTGTCCTGGGACATCTGAGAATGCAATTTTTTTTCCCTTTAATAAGAGGGCAGCGTCACTGAATCAGCAGCAAGATGTGTCTGGTGCATATGATCCTCATGTGAAATTCATCTGCTAGCTGCTGATGCCATGAAATATGGTTCAAATGGACCTCTGTGTCTGCAAGGCAGAAAGTCGATACCTGACAGACCTCAGTTGTGACTTTCACATGACAGAACTCAAGGAGTTGTGGGACATATGTGGTGCATCTCAAAGCCCCAGTGCACTTGGGGACTTCTGTCTCTTCATACAAAACTGTGGGGTAATTTTTCCTTCTCCAGATCAAGGAGATTTTCTCTTGGAAAGCATGCTTCCAGCAAGTTTAAGGAGGGAACTTGAACACCTGTCCCACCTCTTTTTTTTTCTGTTTAAGATGTTTTATCTTACCTTAGTATCTTAAAGATCCTGGGATTATGATTTTTTTTGTTTGTTTGGTTTTTTTGCTATACTTATTGTCTTCATGATGTGATAGTATTTGGCAAATGGGGACTTGGAACGGTGCAGCTTTGAGTAAACAAAAAAAATTCTGGGCAAGATGCAACCTTCAGGAGAACAGAGCTGTCTTTCTGCAGTGGTCAAAGTGACAAACGTAAAACATTTGTACAAAGGGAATATATTAGTCACCAGCTGCTATTCTAAACCTTTCACATTATTTAGAGCCCAGAACTGGTTTTAGGCAGCCAAGCAGGGGATTGTATGGCCCCTAAGTGCCTCTTGCAGGCTTGTAAAACCAGGGCATGATCTTACCCTCTCTTATCTCTAATGTTATTTGCAAAACAAAGCATACTGGTGTTTGGCTTGCTAACCCTAGATGCAAACCACTGCAATGCTTGAGGATATTTCATTAGACCTCCATTACAAATGAGCAATCAAGATTTAAAAATATAATCAGAATCCACAGAGCAAAGCCTCAGAGTGTATAACCTGTCTGCTGTCCTTTGCTTTCCTGTGAACACGAGCATGAGTTCCTTTTAATTTAAAGCTCTTGCAACTCTTAGGAGTGGCACAGTATTTTGTTTATATACTTATTTAAACAGAGTTTTAAACCCTTGCACAAATCTGGGGAAAGGCTTGTGAAAGAGAAACTGGCTAAGGCTTGGCATGGTGTTGTTTTGTTCTGCTTTTAGATGCAATTTTATCCACTGCTGCAGCTGGCTGTTCCTCTTTTAACAGCCAGGCTCTTCAGACCATGTGCTTAGGATAGCTTATAAACTGCCAGGCTGGATACAGATGATTGTGTCTGGCAGAATGTCTTTATGGTGTTGGTGGTAAAGGAGAAGCGTATGTAATGCTATTGAGTGCTGCTGGAAATATGATACCTGGCTGGTGCCTCGTGCCATCTATGATCCAAGTGATGGTGGTTCCGAAGTGACAGTCTCCTTGATATTGGTTTTTAAACTATTTTCCTTTAGAAGTGGCAAGCCTGATGGATATCTAAAACAAACTTGAAGAGAATTTAAGACATATGAACTCTGCAGAGGGATTTTTTTTTTCTTTTTCCCTCAAGATTATTTAGGACCCAGGGTGATCAAATCTGAACACCTCTGATCTGTGCTAGCACCAGTTGCTAGTGAGATATCTNACAGTTGCTTGGATACATTGAAAGATGAACACAGAGTTTTGAATCTACTCTCATCAAGAGGATGAAATGAAAGTGAGATACTGTACATGGTGTCACTTTAAGAGTTCAGGAAAGCGAGCAGCAGTAAACTGAAGCCGTCAGGGAACCAAGTTCAAGGCAGTAGTTTGATACAGCATCCAGATTAGCACACAGAAACTCAGCCTTGCCCATCCAGTGTCCTTAAACTAGCTAAATGTCTCTCAGTTCAGTCAACCCTCCCTTTCACACACCCCTCTGTCTCAGCCACATGGCAATTCGTAGTCAGACAGAAGGGGTAATATTCTGAAAACATTCGCAGTTAACTTTACTCTCTCCAGCTGTCTTTGGAAAGCAGGTAGATGTAAGTCCATAAACACTTGCAATGCTGATATCTTATTGCAGAGTGTCTGAAGCCACTTTCTTTTTAACCATCTTCCTTTTACCAAGATGAGCTGAAAATTCAGGATCTCAAAATACTTGGCAAACGTAAGTTCAGCATCTTCTGGCATATTCTGACCTGATCACATCAAAAAGTTTTGTTTCATCTTTAGTCTCGAAGGTGTTGCTTGTTTATGTATAAAGAAATACAAATTCTGAGATGAGGAGTTGGTTGTAAGAGGTAAAAAATACCCCTAGGGGTTATGGTGCCTAACTTTGTTAATGTTGTATGTAACTCAGCTTGACCTTCTTAACTGCTGCTTCTCTCACCGAGGAGAGAAGCATGTTTCTGTGGAATATGCGGTGTGTGTCATGTGCTGTGAACTCTCTGCTCCAGCGGTGGCACAGGAACTTGTGCCAGTGACCAAGTACACTTCGTAAGGCACCGCTGATGAAGTGAAGAGATCGTGTGCTGCTGGCTCCAAAGTGAAAACAATCACTCTGAAATTCAGTGCTTCCTTAGAAATGCAAAAAAATGGGGTGGGAGCATAAGTTAATTGTGCTTTTACACACTGTTATACTTGTCACCCTGCCAGACTCTACATTTCTTCCAAGGGTGAAATGAAAACTCCAAATTCATGTGGTTATGAAAAAATTTCAGTATGAGCACTCAGCAAAGAATTATAGAGTGGGAAAGACACAGTCCTGTGTCACAGCTGGTTGAGAAGGGTCTGAATTGATCAAGGCTTCTTCCAGCTTGGAGGAGCCTTTTAGAGTGTATTGAAACCATTCTGCATCTATATAATGAATGTATATAAGGTACTGATTTGTTATGACATTCCTTTGATTAGGAGATGAGGCAGCTGGCAGAAGGCATCACCATCATTCCAAGAAATCTCGTTCCTCTGCAACTGGAGATTTCGGAAATTAATCTGGTTTGCCCTGATTTACACCAGAATAAATTCATGTGTTGGAAACTGGGCATGACCAGAAATTACTGGTGCTTCAGGGAACTGCAGAGAAATAATGATCAAAGTGGAAGACCTTGATGGACAAGGACAAAACACCATTTTCTTTCCTGCAGTAATGGAATCTGAGGTTACCTGAAGACCTTGGTAAGCAAATGTGGCATCAGCCCCGCTTTGATTTAGTCCTGAGACCAAAGGAGTGCAATACCATTTTTAAATCACATTGTTAACCCTTGTGATTACATCCTGACCCACATGTACTACAAGGCTATGAGAGCTGGGGCTCTGCAGCCTGGAGAAGAGAAGACTTTGAGGACACTTTAGAGTAGCCTTCCAGGATCTGAAGGGGGCCTGCAGAAAGGCTGGGAAGGAACTATTTACAAGGTCTTGCAATGACAGGACAAGGGGCAATGAGTTTGAACTGGCAGAGGGGAGATTTAGACGATGTTAGGAGGAAGTACTTTGCAGTGAGGGTGGTGAGACACTGGCACAGGTTGCCCAGGGAGGTTGTAGCTGCTCCCTCCCTGGAGGTGTTCAAGGCCAGGTTGGAGGAGGCCTTGAGTGACCTGTACTAGTGAGAGGTGTCCCTGCCTATGGCAGGGGGTTGGAACTAGGTGATTCTTGAGGTCACTTCCAACCTTACCATGCTATGATTCTATGTGCTTCACAGAGACTCTAATTGCAAGGTCAGTCCTGATTGGCATCACCAAGAAAGGAGAATTGGTCTCAAATATAAGTATCTTGCTGGGCAAATAATGTTCTCCTTATTTTGTTATTGCAGATGAGTCAAGGGTGAATAAACGTAGGAGGAAGAGGTCAAAGTACCCTGGGCTAAATCTAAACTGGAGCAAATCCATATTAAATACTCGAATGTGCCTAAAGTTAGCACATGCAAATCTTCTCTTTTAGACACATAAACTCAAACTCTTAAAGACGTGTTGTAGCCTAACTCTCACTTGGGTGCTTAACTCCCATTGATAACACCATGTGCTAAGCCAGGCACCCAGGTTTCTGTGGAATGTTCTTACTATGAAGAACAGTTGGTCTGAAGGGAAAACATTTACATAGATGACAGCTATTTTCAGGAAAATGAAAAGTACTGGGTGAAAAAGGAGGTTTTGACATTGTGTGAAATATGGGGTTTACACACAGTAGTCTTTGCTGTGTGTATATAAATGGGTGTTTTACCATATATTGATTCACACACCATTTGTAAGCATCTAATTTATTTATTTATAGAGATGTATGGAAACCATGGTTTGAAAAGCAGTTTGCATAACATCTGGTATGTCAACAGTGTAACCTTTCAATTTACTTGTTGGTGAAAATGTCAATAGAATGAACCTGAACTCAGTCTGGGTTTACACAGATTTCCTGGCAGACAAAGCAGTAATGATTTGCATGTCAGTGTAAGTGACATGTGCCCTCCAGTTTTGAGTAGTTTACACAGCTAAGAGGTATAAAAGGGGTAGAGCATATGGCTGGTTCCTTGCATACGTACGCTGGCAGTACAAATGGTGTGTATTTGTGTGGTGTGAAGTGTTTAGTCTTGTCTTGACTTCCAAGTTTTCAACAGCACCCTTTGATTTTTCACTGCAAGTGATTTTTTTTTGTTGTTTTTATTTGAATACATGGGGGGGAAAAGAAAAAGAAAAAGAAAAAGAAAAAGAAAAAGAAAAAGAAAAAGAAAAAGAAAAAGAAAAAGAAAAAGAAAAAGAAAAAGAAAAAGAAAAAGAAAAAGAAAAAGAAAAAGAAAAAGAAAAAGAAAAAGAAAAAGAAAAAGAAAAAGAAAAAGAAAAAGAAAAAGAAAAAGAAAAAGAAAAAGAAAAAGAAAAAGAAAAAGAAAAAATTTGAGACCTGAAAGTGACTTCAGATTTTGGTAGAGTGTAATCCACAAGCCTTCCCTGGGTGTAACCCATGAATCTTCCCTGTGTGTGATAGTGGATTCATAGAATGATTTGGGTTAGAATGGATCTTAAAGATTGCCTAGTTCCAACCCCCCTGCCATTGGCAGGGACAACTTCCATTAGACCAGGTTGCTCAAGGCCTCATCCAATCTGGCCTTGAACACCTCCAGGAAAGGGGCATCCCTGGGTAACCTATTTCAGTGTCTCACCACCCTTACTGTGAAGACTTTCTTCCTCATACCCAGTTTAAATCTGCCTTCCTCAAGCTTCAATCCATTCTTTCTTGTCCTATCCCTGCAAGCCCTTGTAAAAAGTCCCTTCCTGGCCTTCTTGAAGGCCCCTTTCAAGCACTGGAAGTCAGCTATGATGTCTTCCAGGAACCTTCTTTTCTCTAGGCTCTATCTTCTCTGGGTGTAATCCATGAGCCTTCCCTAGGTGCACTTTTTTCACTTACTTTTACACTTTCTTTTTTCTACAAAGATATTTTTTTCTAGGATGTCATAGAGGTATCTAGTGGATCCTTGACTGCTCCTAATATGCCACCAGGAATGACAACAGTAACATGCTGTTTACACCTGGTATAACACTGCCAATACAAGGTAGGACATGTAAGTCACACGGCATTTTTTTCCACTCAGTGACTCATTGACTGATGCTTTTGAAGTAATAAGTAATAAATGTTGTTGATACTGCACGACAGAAAAACCCTCACTTTAGTGTAGAATCAAAGTCCACTGATGACATCCAGGTGTTTCATCTTGAGTTCATACAATCGTAGAATTGTTTTTGTTAGAAGAAATCCAAGTCCAACAGTTAACCCAAGTCCCTCAGTAACCCATGCCCCTCAGCACCACATCTACACAATTTTCAAGTCTCTCCAGGGACAAGGACTCCAACACTGCCCTGGGAAGCCTGTTCCAGAGCTTGCCAACCCTTCTGGGGAAGAATTTTACCTAATGTCCAACTTAAATGTCCCCTGGCTGAACCTGAGGCTGTCTCTTCTTGTCCTATTTCTTGTTACTCTAGAGATCAAACTCCAACTTACTCCAACCTCCTTTCAGGGACTTGTAGGGAGTGAGAATCACAGAATCACAAAACCCTAACCATCAGATATTCAGTGACAATGGTGCAATGTGAACACAGAATCACAGAATGTTAGGGGCTGGAAGAGACTTTGAAAAATCAAGTCCAAACCCCCTGCCAGAGCAGGATCACCTATACCAGATGACACTGGAACACCCTATCTGCTCCTTTTCTGCCCCACCTGCCCTATTTTGCCCCTTTTCTCCCAAACCCAGAGCACCTGGGCTCTGTTGGAGTCTCCTCCCACCCCAACTGTGCCCACTTTGCCCTCCCTGCCCACTCCCCTTTATAATCTGCCCCAGGAAAGGCAGAAGCCTCAAGCTGTGCCCATCTGGGCAGAGGGATCCTCTTCCTGTTGTCACTGGTGAGTCCCCATGGTGCACACTGGGTAAGTGGGATCTAAAGGCTGGGGGGCCTGGTTGCCCCCAGTGTAGACAGCAATAGACTTGATGCTTGCTCTGACATCACCCATGGATGCTGGCTGGGCCTCCTGGCTTAGGCTGAGCTCTTCTCTATTTAGCTGCTTCTTTCTGCTCACTTGTAAAGCTGTAAATCCAGGCCCGATGAGCTGGGTGTCCTGAATCACAGAACTTTAGAGGTTGGAAGAGACCTCCAGAGATCATTGAGTCCAACCTCCCTGTCAAGGCAGGATCACCCAGGGTAGTTGACACAGAAATGCATACAGGCAGGTTTGCAAAGTCTCCAGAGAAGGAGACTCCACAACCTTTCTGGGTGGCCTGCTCCAGGACTCTGTCACCCTCACGGTAAAGATATTTCTCCTCATGTTGTGGTGAAATCTTCTATGTTTCAATTTGTAGCTGTCTTTCCTTGTATTATTGTGGCTGACCAGTGAAAAGAGATTGGTCACAGCCGCCCCTCAGATACTTGTGCACATTGATCAGCTCTCTTCTCAGTCTTCTCTTCTCCAGACTAGGCAACATCAGGGCTCTCAGGCTCGCTCTATAGAGGAGATGCTCGAGTTCCCCCAATCATCGTCGTGACTCTCTGCTGGACTCTTTCCCACAGGTCCCCACTTCTCTTGAATTGGGGAGCCCATAACTGGGCACATATCAGGTGTGGTCTCACCAGGGCAGAGAAGAGGGGGGAGAAGAAACTCCTTAGACCTGCTGGACACACTTTTCCTGATGCACCCCAGGATGGCATTAGCTTGCTTGGCCACAAGCGCACATTGCTGGCCCATGCAGAGAAGGTTCCCCCTGAGCCTCCTTTTTTAGGGAATTCAAGCCTGCACTGAGAAGTCATTGCTCATGTCCTCACACCAAGGTATCTGTGTGAAAAAGCAGAAGACATCTGTCAGGTGTGAGTCTCAGCATGTGATGTGACACAGGTGGTCAGCTGGGAGGGTTGCATTGTGCCAGCTGGACACTACCTGGATCACTGTGAGGTGCTGCTCAGCATCCCTGCTGTTTGCTGCCACTCGGGCAGTACAGGTTATCTCCTTCTTCCTCTCTGCCTTCCTCTCCTCCCCTGACTCCCCATCCCAAATATCTGCTTTGTGGTTTGGATTCCCATCGAGTTACTAAAAAAGGTAGAGGAGGGAAGGAGACAGTTACATAACCACATTGCACGTGATGATTTCACACCACTCCACTCCCTCCTTTATTTTGTTTCTGGTTTAAGAACCACTTTCCATTGTTCTACCCAGTATGGATCTGATTTGGGTGGTGCCAGTCTGCATATGTGGCGGGGAGGTTCACAGGGAGAGCTTTGTGTATCTCTTACTATCTGATAGGTTTTTGGTTTTTTTTAAGTTAAAGCCATATACAAGCTCACACTCACAGCTGAGAAATGGAAATTTCATCAGGTTTTCCAGATCCTTCACATTTTGTGGAAGATGTCTGGTACCTTGACTGAATGCAGAGACTGGACCAGTGCCAACTGTCTGTAAAAGCTTATAAAGGTTTTTTAGTCATATTTTACTCACTACATACATTTTCTGTTTGACCATTGTTAATATGTCCTTTATACAGTTAAAAAATTGTTACAAGGTGATATTTTCTTTCCAATCCAGTTGGCCAAATTGAGCCCAGAGCACATTCAGTAGCCCTAGGTGAGGTGCATGCCCCAGTTACCTACAGCTGCTGGAGCAGAGCTCCTCAACATCTTCAAACACAGTAGCCATTGAAAGGAAGTACAGTCCAGAAAGGATCTTCAGTGCCATCTAACAGGTATCTTGACCATGGTGCCCACTATGAAACGCTTACAATGAAACAGCTTTTCTGTGCAGTTTCGGCAGATCCTGAGATAGATTCTGATTTTTCAGGGTCTGATAATATGTTTTGGGGTTTTTTTTAATTTAAAAAATCACATAAATTCATTGTCCAACATTTCTGATTCTATCTCTAAGCAAAGTGTTTTGTTAACACATGGCATGCTTTAGACAAATGCTATTTTAGCCTGAGTCTTTTTAGAAAAATGAACAAATTTAATATCTTAACTGGCAGGTAAGGTGCACCTGAAACTGTACATGAATGAGCACTAACCTCTGTAAAGGTTTATGGGGGAAAGAATGAAATGTTGGAGAAGATGGGGCAGAGCAAGGCAGGACAGGTTAAGACTGATGAGAAATATTTGTAGTATACAAAGCACTAGTTGCACAAAGGAAATGTAGCTAAGGGCTGATATTGGTTTGGCTTTTTTATGTACCTGAACAATAACAACAAACCCCCTGTAAATACCTGAATGTTGCTGAAGTTCATTTATTCATTTGTTTAGTGGTTTGAGGGGGACTCCAGCTGAGTTTTCCCTACAGGCATCCCAACTCAGGACCCTAACCGGGCCTCTGTGTAACATTATATACTACACAAAGCGTTATTTAGAGTCCCAGACACACTTCCCACTTCATTAAAATCAAACTGAGTTCTCCCAGGCCATGCTGTTGGCCTGATTGGTATGGTCCTCCAAAGGTCTTTCCCTCTTTTATTGAGCATTCGTTCTTTTTCTTCATCTGGATTGGAAAATGAGGGCATGAACGAGCTGAACCCCTTAATCCTACCAAAGTTCTTTGCTGCGTAGCCAAAACCAACTCATCTCTTTGCTTGCACTGTTTTTTTCCTGTAATATTAACTTTCTCTGCTCCTTGTTGACACAGATGGAGGCAACACATTTGACTGCAGAAACAGAAGTCCACAAGTGCATCTACCAAACTTCAGCACACATGAGCAGCCTCTTTCCTGTGGCCTCTGGTTTCACAGCCTTTGACTAAATTTTAGCTTCTTGACTTCAGAGTCCTGGAGGGATGCAAAGCTTCTTGACCACTCTTTGATGCTTATTTATCTTTCTTGCCTTTTCATGCTCTGGACTTGTAATGAAGTGGGAAGGTGTTTCTCAGGCTAGCTAGGAAAAAAACCACCGTCATATCAGACAAGCATCCTTCTAATGCACAACAGACATCTGTGAGTGGCTTTTTGGTGGAGACTGAGCCCAGTATTCTAAGACTGTGAAGAGCCTGGCAGCACATGCTCATTCCTGGAAAACAAAGCTCCTTGGTTTTGTATACTCAGAAATGCATGAGGACTGAAAGGTAAGCCACTAATTACTGTGCTTTTGAAGGGAAAGACCTATCAGCCACCTCCAAATGTTCTAAGTGGATTCTTTCTCTTGAGCTATGAAGGAAAGAACAGTGATTAGAGAAGTGTGTGACTCAACAAATGAAATGGGGAAGAGGAGAGAGAATAAAAGCAAGTTAGTTCAGAGGAGAGGCTCACATGGGGTTCAGTTTCATTTTCAGGTTCTGATTTATCTGAGCTAAGCATGGCATTTGGCTGAAATTCAGAATGAAACTAGGACACAAACTTCATTGCAAAACCAGCTGAAACAGCAGTCACAGAAAATTCTCACTCGAGGCTGGCATAGGGTTTCACTCTGAGCTTCAGCAGGAGGTTTTGGGGTCCTCAAAAGAGATTCAGGGAATTTTAAACTCAGTTGTTTTCTTAAATTCAACCCTGGCCTAGCAGACATATTGAAGGGATGATTAGAAAGCATCCACAGAAGTAGAAGTGACAACTGATTGGCGTGTTAATTTTCCACCCAACAGTGAGATTTCTAGGGGATATGTTGTAACTGTTGGTGTGAACAGATATGGTCATCCTAAAATGCCTCTGTTCAGTGCCATGGCAGTGAGTGACACAGAAAAGCTGAAGGTCAACAGCTGTTCCCCTGGTTAAAAAACAAAACACCCAATAAACCAGGAACCTCAGATCAACTGAGACTGGTCAGCCGCAGCTCTCCTGTTGCTTCTAATTGTCAACTGCTGATGGTCAATTCCTGGAAATAACCAGGGAGAGAGCAAGGTCTGTGCCTAACATGAACAGACTTGTGGTCTCATGAAAAAGCAAAAAAAAACAGTTAAAGAGAAGCATTCCAGCAGCATCTCTGCCTTTCTTGTTGCTGTCTCTCTGCTGCTCCCAAAGAGGCTATCTTTGGCTACAGGCATTTGTCCCACTCTGGGTTTCACTCCTGCTGCTGCTCTACTGCTTTTGTCCATAAAGGCAGACTTTGTCTAACTCTCAGACATCTGAAACCTACTTTTTCTTATACTAGAAGCAGACAGGGACAGTCTTTTTAAGCAGTGCCTGTTGTAGCAGGACAAGAGGCAATGGTTTTAAACTAAAAATGAGATTTAGACTAGATAGAAGGGAGAAACTTTTTAAAGTGAGGCTGGCAAAACACTATCCTAGGCTACCTAGAGAAGTGGTAGATGCCCCATGCCTGGAACCACTCTAGGTCAGTTGTTTGGCGATCTGTTAGGGGACCGCCTACTTTAGTTGGAGATGTCCCAGGTGACTGCAGGGAATTTGGACTTGAAGGTCTTTTCCAGTCTTAAACATTCTGTAATTCTATGATCCTGTGGGATGTTCAGACTCAGGGAAGTGCTACGCAGAGGAGCATCTTGGCACAGGTGCTCACTCTGAGATATCACAGAGTTTTTCCACCTCCTGAGCCCCGCTCTTTGTGACAGCAAAGATGTACAGGGGAGAAGCTGCAAAGTTTTTGTTTCTTCATGGCATTTCTGAAAGCCAAGCATTTCTCAGATTGGGAACCATGCTGCCTTCAGCTCTAAATTGTGCTTTCTTTGGGTATTTTCAGGAGGTCAAATCCTGTGCTGGGGGAAGATGAAGATCTGATGTAGAGCCTGTTTATATCAGGAAAAATGATTGCTGCTGACCAGAGTGAGGTTCTGGGTAGCACATATGTGAATCCTGCTGCTGGGATAGGCAGGTTTTGCTAGTGCTTTTTGACAACTGGAGTTAATGGGTGTGAAACCAGAATTCTCACTTCTGCTTTCTGCCTACATGTTTAGTCTGATGTGTGTATGGGATGGGGTTCTGCAATCAGTGTGTTTCAACACCAATTTTGGGTTCTTTCTCTGACTATTCCAAGGCATGAACAGGATATCACTTCTGAGCAAAGCATGCAGTAGAGTGTGGAGGAAGAGAAATCCAAGAAAAACAGTATCTGAATTCTGTTTGTTTTACAAACTAGCACATGTAGTGGTTGTTTATTTGTGAAGGTTCTCTTATCAATTGGATGTTGAACAATCTTGACACTGTTGCAAGTTATTGTCCTCCAGAATCATTTCACACACTTTGGAGTTTGTTTTCTTTAAATTCCATTACAAGGAAAGCCCAAAATTATCTCCTCGTCTACAAAGAGGTGAGTGAGAAGCTCTTGGGAAAATACCTCAGACTCCAAGAAGGTGGAGATGTTTAACAGAAGGGAGCATTTGTGTCATCTCTCCCCTACCATGGCTTGAGTGATGAAACTTTCAATTCGCACTGTGAGAGAGAACCTCACTGAGGTAGACAAGCGATGAGATAATGGTCATTTCATTAAAACAAAACCCAAAAAGGGACTGCAAATGGTGAGCTGCAACTTCATACTTTCTGCACCGTCATCCTAGGATGCATCAAGGATCCTTGTGTTCATGTTCACAGGTTTGAACATTGTTGATAACTCCCATACTGCTGCTGGAAGCTGGGAAGGCCACAGGCAAGACAACTTTCCCTTTCACCCTGTCTGCCTTTATCAGAGAAGAAATACTGTCTGTTTGTTTAGGTGAGATATTAGTCTGCCCCTGGAGCTCCAGGTCACTGTAAATGTAACACAAGTCTTATTTTCTGTTAGGAAAGGGGGGAAAAAATGTGCCTGTGAATTGTCTCTGATGTGCTGCCAATTGTCAAGAGAAGATTCAATTTGGTAGAGAATTACTGTGCTCTTAAAGAGCTGCACTGGTGGCAGAGATTTAGGGCAGGTACTTCTGCCAGAAATGGAAGATTTCTCTGATTTCCATAAACCCCAGGATTGCCACTGGTGGCAAGTTGGCCCTGTGCACCTCTTGAGGAAATGTAGATGACTTGGAGAGAAGGTTGAAGCAGGTTAATGGGACTATTGTGGGACATGAAGGGTACAGGTGAGGTGGAAGTTCATGCCTGCAAAAGCAGCTGGACAGGAATGTGGGGTAAGGCTTGCAGATGCTGGGGCAAAGTTTTGTCAAGAGTTTGCTATGATAAAGCAGAGCCATCATTTTCCTCCCACCTAGCTAAAAATCCAGACCAAAAGAGACAAGAATGTGCTCTCTGTGTGTGATGTACACGTGTTCATGCCTAATCCAATAAAGCAAATATGTGACCTGTGGAATGACCCAAAGCTGCTACAATAAATAGTGCTGTAGATCACTGAAGTATTTTGCTTTCTTTTCCATTTCCTGTATCAAAGCCAATTTCAGCTGACGACTAAGCAGGGTACGCCTTGCATAAAGCTGGAGGCGTGAGGAAAGGTAAAATAGATTCACCCATTTGGTCTCTTGTATGATAGAAGGAAAAAAAAAAAACCACCAAAACCATTCCCACCTGCGATCATTTGCATCATCTTTCCCACACATGCTCATTCGCACAACTGTTGCGTAGGTGCTAATTCATGCCAAGTTTGCAAACGCGGTCACCTGCGACACCTTCGCGTATTCGCTAATTCGTGCTAAATTTGCGTAAATGCTCACCTGCGACCACTTTGAGTACACGCTCATTCTTGCTAAATTTGCGTAGGCGCTCACCTGAGACCACTTCGCGTATTCGCTAATTCGTGCTAAATTTGCGTAAATGCTCACCTGCGACCACTTTGAGTACACGCTCATTCTTGCTAAATTTGCGTAAATGCTCACCTGCGACCACTTTGAGTACACGCTCATTCTTGCCAAATTTGCGTAGGCGCTCACCTGCAACCACTTTGAGTACACGCTCATTCTTGCTGAATTTGCGTAGGTGCTCACCTGAGACCACTTTGAGTACACGCTCATTCTTGCTAAATTTGCGTAAATGCTCACCTGCGACCACTTTGAGTACACGCTCATTCTTGCTGAATTTGCGTAGGCGCTCACCTGAGACCACTTTGAATACACGCTCATTCTTGCTGAATTTGCGTAGGTGCTCACCTGAGACCACTTTGAGTACACACTCATTCTTGCTAAATTTGCGTAGGCACTCACCTGAGGCCACTTTGAGTACACACTCATTCTTGCTAAATTTGCGTAGGCGCTAATTCGCATAAGCTTTGTGTATACGCTAGCCTGCAACACCTTTGCGTACGCGATAATGCATGCTAAATTTGTGTACGCAGTAATTCGCATAAACTTTGCGTACACGCTCCTCTGCTTTTTTATGTCATCACTTTCATGTAGCAGCTGTGTGGGGAAGCATTTCAGAAGCATTGATGAGGAGGTTGGGGAACAAGAGGTTCTCAGAAACCCTTCCTTGGAGGTGTTCAAGGACAGGTTGGATGAGGCTTTGAGCAATCTGGTCTACCAAAAGGTGTTCCTGCCCATGGCAAAGCATTTGGAACCTGATGATTTTCAGGGTCTCTTCATCCCTAAACCATTCTATGACTCCTTCAAAAGGTTCGAGGATGCAGACTATTTATTGTATTAAACCACTGCCACCCAGACTTGATTAGGTAGCAAAGCTAAAGCAAGTCAAACTAATTCCAGGAGCTCCAATTGATACAATAACACTTTCTACTAACGAGGATAGATCATGGAATTAAATGCAAGCAACATTTTTACTTACCACGGGGTTTCCTTCCAGCCTTCTTCTTCAAGCCATCATCAGTTAAAACCACTGAAAAGAAAGAGTAGATGGCAAAACAAACAAACAAAAAACAAACAACAACAACAACAAAACATATAAAAAGGCTGTGTAGCATTCTAAGTAGTGTACTCCAGCATTTGTATTCAAGTCTTATGACCAAACATGAATTACTACATGAACTCATAGCTACAGGCTGGGCAGTGATCTGGCAATCACACATAGTCCTCTATCAACACTTCACCTTTCTTACCAAAATCCATGTTCTGGTTTACAGCTCCCCAGAGACCAAAACCCCAACAAATCAAAACATATTGATAGGATNACACACAAAGAAACAGTCCTGCACCGATTTGGAAGTTAAAAGGAAAACTTTAACAATAAGAGAAAATGTTTCAGGTAGGGAAGGATTACAGAAATATAAGGAAAGGAAAATAGATACAAAATAATTATACAAAACCAGACTGATGGTGATGGATTGTCCTTGAAAATGCATGAAGGTAGCAGGGTTGGCCACATGGTCTGCTGGCCACGTGGCTAAGCAGGAGCAGTTGCAGCAAGGAGGTCTTGGTCCAGCAAGAGCAGGAGGGAGAAAGAGAGGAGGGACTTTGTCTACCTCTTAAAGGGTTGCGAACAGGAAGTGGGAGTGAGATAACCTTTGCCTTGGAGTGACCATGAATGCCTGGGTGCTCAGGTTTCCAGACCACTCCCCACAGGAGGAGCTAAGAGACACCTGGAGGCTCAGGTTTCCAGACCATTCCACCCAGGAACACTGGGGAAAAGAAAATTTCTCCTGAAAACGCAAGATAAAGTTTATTCCCCTTCTGTCAACCTGAGTAACAAAGTAAGGATACTGTAATAAATTATAGCAGAGGCTGAAAAAAGATGTAAGAGGATGGAAAAGAAATCATTAATCCGCTGCACCATCTCTGCTATGTCTGCTCATTGCCAGCAGACACCAGGCTGCCAGCACATCCCTTTTATCCACAGGTTATCTCCTCATGCACTGTTTGTTCTGATTAGGCTTTTTGTTTGGTTTTTCTTTTTTTCCCCTCCAGAAGCTCTGAATCTTGTCCCCTCTGTGAAAGACTCAGATGGACAGGATTGCCCATCTTTGGCTAGCATCTTAGCAGCTTTATCTCCTGCGAAAATATTTCTCTGCTCCTTCCTTGACCATGATCTACTGTAGATCCATTGGTCACCCATGGAAAGCAGCTTAACAAGGCTACCACAGTGTCACGCTGAGAGTAGCCAAAGACCCTTCCCAATTTATTATTTGTGCTGTTAAGCATAACCTGGAAATTTGTATTGTTGTATAACCAGATGTTGGGTCCTTCAATTCCTACAAAACCACTCTTTTTCTCCCTTTCCCCCTCCTTCCCTGGCTATCCAGAGAAATGAAAAGCCCACAACATGAGTTCTTGCTCCTGACAAGATGAATGTTGTCAGGAACATACAAGCTCTGGTTTTTCCTTTCTACATCCTGAAAGTGAAGGGGGGAAAAAAAAAAAAAAACCAACCAAAAAACCCCCCACCTTTGATGTATCCAAAGCCCTGTTATTCTTTTCTCTTCTTTGAGGTAATAAAAGGTATCATTATATTATCACACTTGTGTCCCTTCCATGTTTATCCTGGCCCATATTCTGCTCTGCAACAACAAGAACATGAAACAACCCATGAGAAACCTTAGGTTAAGTTTATTTGACTTTTTTTTTTTTTTTTCAGCCTATGTTGTAATCAGGACTGTTTTCCTAACTTAGTTCACAGAGGTAGTTTTTGGTAAAGGCTAAGATTTGCTTAAGTGGTCAGAAAGAAAATATATCTGACTGGTTTATGCCTTGCCACCCTGAATTGTAATGCTTTGTTTATTATGACTCCGGGCATGTTTTATTGGTGAGTGGAGAGGTCACAGCCTCATGTTTAGAACCTGTATTTGTGCTTTTGGGGTTCTGGGATTTGAAACCACAGTGACTGAATTTTTTGACTGCCTTAGGTAACTGTGACCAGGTGGCCAGACCAAGTCCTGTTCTCTGTGGTCAACCTACCAGGAG
Organism: Eubucco bourcierii; assembly: GCA_013396675.1. NCBI lineage: Eukaryota > Metazoa > Chordata > Aves > Piciformes > Ramphastidae > Eubucco > Eubucco bourcierii. Next base: position 591,946 of record VWZE01009690.1, read on the forward strand.
CAAAAACATGACAGTGACCTGTGACTGGAGGTCTCCACAAGGGCAGGTAAAAAAGATGAAGCTGAAATAGCCCCAGCACAGCACACTCTCTCTTCTCACCACGTTCCCAGCCTCTTGTCACAACATCATAAAATGATTTGGGTTGGAAGGGACTTTGAAAAATCAACCAGTTCAATCTCCACTGCAGTCAGCAGGGACGACTGCAACTAAAGCAGGTTGCAGAGCCCCAAACAACCTGCCCTGGAGTGGTTCCAGGGACGGGGCATCTACCACCTCTCTGGAAACTTGGGCCAGTGTCTCACCACTCAGCGTAAAACATTTCTTCTTTCTGTCTAGTCTAAATCTCCTTTTTATAGTTTAAACCTGTCCTGTCACATCAAACCGTGCTGAAATACCTGTCCTCTGCTTTCTTATTGGCCTCTTTAAGCACTGAAAGGCCACAAAGAGGTCTCCCTGAAACCCTCTCTTCTCCAGGCTGAACAAGCCCAGCTCGCTCAGTCTGTCCTCACAGCAGAGAGGATTCAGTTCTCAGGTCATGTCGTGGCCTCCTCTGGCCCCACTCCAACAGGTCCCTGTCTGTGCTGAGGACTGCAGAGCTGGTTTCAGCATTGCAGGTGGGGTCTCAGCAGAGCCCAGCAGAGGGGCATAATCTCCTCCCTCCACCTATTACCCACTCTGCTGGGAATCAGCGCAGGACATGGCTGGGGCTCGGCTGGGAGTGCATAGTGCTGGCTTGTGTCCAGCTTTTCACTCCAAGTGCTCCCCAGGGCTGCTCTCTATATCTTGCTCTTTTTAATGTCTTCACATTCTAAGTTTTCTAGTCAGTCTTTTCTTTTGGAAATGAATGTGTTTGTTAACAAATATGTGTTCACACCTCACCTAGAAAATATTTCAGATACACCCAGCTTCTGCAGTGGCAGATCCCATTATAACTGGAATGTGTCCAATGCTTTGCATTTCCAAAGAAACCAATGGTGGAACAAAAGCCTTCACTTCAGGAGGGTTTTCTAGACTCAAACTGCTCAATGAGAGCAATAACATTTTCAGGTGCTACCTGGAGATATGACAAGCTTGGATGTATTTGAGATAGATTTACTTTAAATTAATTTTTAAAAAGGGATAAAATCTCTCCTAGAAAGCACTCAGTGAAGTGAAGGTTGTTGAGGTGTATGAAGAACACCTATGTGCTAATTGTTGTGCTGTTTGGTTTACAAGCTGAGCAATTATGGCATAACACAAACATGTATTTACTGCAATCAGTGGAATTGCAACGTTCCACCCTGGATTCTAAGTGCTCAGGTGTTTTACTGCTGCTTGTGTACAGCCTGTGTCAGGAGTACTCAAAACTAGCTTGGTCTGAAGCTCTTCACATAGTGTGTGTCCAGGGCAGATGCCATGTTCAAAGCAGGTCCTGAGAATAAATCATTAATCTAATGGGCTGTAACCTGTTTTCCATGTAACAAGCCATAGGACAAAAGGAAACAGACTCAAGTCATGTTAGGAGAGATTTAGGTTGGACACGAGGAACAATTTCTACCCTAAAAAGGGTTGTCAAGCTCTGGAACAGGCTGCCCAGGGCAGTGGTGGAGACCCCATCCCTGGAGGGGTTTCAAAGCCATCTAGATGTGATGCTGAGGGGCATGGTTTGGTGGTTCCCTGGCAGTGCTGGGTTAGTGGTTAGACTTGGTGATTTTAAAGATGTTTCAATTACAACAAGTCTATATTTCTGTTCCCTGTTTCCAGCAGGGAAAACTGAGCCCCAGGGAATTAATTGACTGCATGTATGCTGCTCAACAAACAGCACCTCCCAGGCTGATGAGGTTTTTTTTGCCACTTGCTCTTAAATTCTCTTTATCTGATGCTGTTTTATGTCTCTAATGGTAACAATGTTAAAGCAGCCATTCTATACCAAAACAAATGTCACTGTGAAGCAACCACAACAAACAACTCCTTCTGGACAACTTTAACTGGTAAATTTCCTTTAAATATACCTAAACGTAGCATGTTCAGTTTCATCTCTTTGTTGTAAGTCTCCTTCTATGAAATACAATTTTTCCAGGCCTTGGTGGGTTGGGTAGAACTGCAGTAGTCTATTAAATCACCCTGGGGAGATCCAGGTTCAATTCTCACCTCCAGTTATTTTGCTCTAGGTAGTGTGGAAAAAGAGGCTGAGGATCAACCATTTGACCTTCATCTTTTTTTTTTCTTTTTTTCTTGAAGAGCAAAATTGTTCTGCCTAAAGCAAATGATCTCTTTGAATGTAGAGTTAATACATTATAACTACAATGAAAATACACAAGTTGCTTGCCAAGATGTATGTTTTTTTCTTCCATTCTCTGTATCCTGATGTTATTTTTGTCATGGCCATTTACTAAATATATATACATTCATCCTATTCACCTCAGTATCCAGCTTCAAGAATTCTGGTGCTTTCCCCAGAATTACACAAACAATTCATAGCTCAGCCCTCAGAGAAAGGATCCAGTGAAAGCCACCTGAGGGAAGAGATCCCTGCACTGGTTCCAGGGTTGTCAGGGCTGGGCTTCCTGGAGGGGTGTGGGGATTGATGAGAAGGAGGCCAAAAGGTACTTACAATTTTTTGGTGCTAATGACTTTACTTCTGGTTTCACAAGTGCAACAAAGTTGAAAACCAAACAAGTGTGTAGTCATACAGAAAAATAAACAGCAATGTGTAATTGAATCAGAGAATCATTAAGGCTGGAAAAATACCTCTAAGGTCATCAAGTTCTACTGTTAGCCTAACACCACCATGCCTACTAAACCATACCCCAAGGTACCACTTGTACACATTTTTTTGCACATCTTCAGGGATGGTGACTCCACCACCTCCTTGGGCTGCCTGTTCTAGTGCCTGGCCACTCTGTCAGCAAATAAATTTTTCCTGATATCTGCCCTAAACCTCCACTGGTGCAACCTGAAGACATTTTCTTTCATTCTATCACTTGTTACCTGAGAGAAGAGACCAGCATCTACCTAGCTCTATCCTCCTTTCAGGGAGCTGTAGGGAGTGACAAGGTCTCCCCTCACCCTTCTCTTCTCAAGACTAAACAGTCCCAGTCCCCTCAGCCAGTCTTGTGCTCTAGACTCATCACCACTTCATTGTTCTTCTCTGGGTACCCTCAAGCACGAGTGAATATGGTTAAATGCATGATGCTGTCCCAGTGCATGAACATCAGAGGAGGGAAGGTACTTACTAGAGGCATAAAAGCTCTTGTGCTCTGAGGAGATATTTGGGCACTTGGAGTGTATAGGAAATGCAGTACAGAACTCTCTAACATGGAAACTTTTTTTTTAACAGATTGGAATATTTTCACATTTGTTCCAGTTCTCTGTGCCTGATAATGGTCATTTGCCCATCAGCCCACAATGGGACAGCTCTTTCCACCAGTCAGTGTATGTTGGCAGAGATTCTGCTTTCCAATATGAAAGCAAAAGACTCTGCTACCAGCAGAAGCTGGGAGAGTTTGGCTTTGTTTGTTTTCCTTACCCCGCTAAGAGGAGTTTGTTCCCGAAAATGCTTATAATTACTTCTCACTTCATGTATATGTTCGTCCCCTGGGATCTCAGGCTGTGGTCTGTGGAGTGTGACCAGCACATGAAGTCATTGCTGCTGATACCCACACTGAAAGACTAGAAAATCATTCAAGCATTGGTATCTCAGTGGAGAAAGGCAAATCATAGAATCATGGAATGATAAGGTTGGAAGGGACCTCAAGGGTCATCTAGTTCCAACCCCCTGCCACAGGCAGGGACACCTTCCACTAGGACAGGTCACTCAAGGCCTCGTCCAACCTGGCCTTGAACACCTCCAGGGAGGG
>VWZE01009690.1:596033-635250 GCA_013396675.1 Eubucco bourcierii
CTCTTGCTGCAACCCAGCACTCGGTTGCTGTCTGGGCTGCACTCACGCTGCAGGCTCATGTTGAGCTTTTCATCACCCCAGACCCCCAGGTCCTTTTGCTTAGGGCTGCTCTCCAGCCATTATGGACATCATCACTCTTTCTGTATCAAAGCCAGGCCTAGAATTCAGCTCTGGCAAGTGTGCATTCGCAGATCAGTACTCACTGGAATTCCCACCACCAACACCACCACCACCACCCCCCCACCTCCTTCTTATTTGTGCATGTTTATTTATTCCATCTTTTTTTTTTTTTTTTTTTTTTTTTTTTTTTTTTTTTTTGGTTTTTTTTTTTTTTNTCCATTTGGGGCCTGATCATGCAAGCAGCAGCTGTGACGGTTGTGCAACCGCTCCTCTAGCATCCAAACGTGCGTGTGCTCCACGGCAAAGCAGTCACTAGCTCTGGGCTCAGCTGAGCTCTCTGGTTTCTCCTTGCTGCAAGGCAATGCTCTCAGCTGTGTGTGCAGACTGCAAGGGATGACAGTTTGCTGGCCTGGAAGGGGACCAGGCTCTCGTCCCCTGGGTGAGCTGGCTCGCACGTTAAGTGGAAACTTTCATTATTTACCAACCAGGCAAAATGATTTTGGTATTGACAGAGGCTTCATTATGTCAGCCATTCCATTCTTTGAAAATGTGGTCAAAACAGTGAAAGAGTGGTGGCAGGGAGGGGGAAATTCCATTTCTTCCTAAATTGAGTGGAAACATCTTCAGGAAAATTAAAGAAAAACCCGGGAGAAGGAGAAGAGCAAAAGAAATCACTCTAGCCAAAGCCACTTTCCTCTTTCTTTTTTCAATCTCCCTTCCAACATGCTCCTGGTAAAATCATTACAAAGGCCGTTTATTTTTAAAATTGAAAGATTGGGGAGAGTCATAATGAGATATTATGTGTAAAAGTTGCACATAAATTTCCTTCTGTCATATTTTGGGCTCACCTAACGCATCCCCTTGGCAGGCCTGAGGGAAGCTGATCGCTTTAGTATAGATTGTGTGTGCTTCAATAATATTGCCCAAGGACAGAGCTACTGGGTGGCTGAGTTGGCTACATGCTGATTTAAAAATTAGCCTGGCTTTTATTGGCCACACTAAATTGCTCTCAAAAAAAAAAAAAATTAAATAAGTTTTGTGTCAGGATGAAGAGGCCTGTTTGGAGGAATCTCTTCTCCATGCAAGGATTTCACTCGCTGGTGTGCTGGTTTGAGGCTAATTGGAATATTTTAATGGAGAAAATTAGATTGTAGACTGTGAAAAGGAAACAATGGTGATGTCTACTGCACTCATAAGCTTGCTGAGATGTATAAGAACAAGGACACAAACACAGCTAAGACACACAGAGAGTCTCGGTCTCTCCAGCTGCGGGTTTGGTCTTGGCCTCTCTGCTAACCTAACTAACCACTTTCCTTCTAACTCCCCTGGCCAATCCTCCAAATTCACCTTACATGTAAGGCAGACCCTGGTGTAAGGCAGAGGGGTGGGGAGAAGGGGGAAGGGTGGTTTGGAGCCCCTCCTGNGGGCAGGGAACTCCCAAACCATCACAACTGGAGAGATTTTTTTTTTTCTTGTTTCTCACCTTCATGGGGAGCTATGAAAGAAAGGAGATGTGATTGTGGTGTGTAATGTAGAGGAAATGTTCTAAGTTGAGTGTCTTAGCACTCTTCCATAAGTCTCAAATGCTTCGCATAGGCCTTTCCTTATGGGTTACCTTGCACAAGTCTCTAGGAGGTGCAGTTGAAGAGTAGTGTCATACTGCAGCCTGGGGTTGGTCTCGGGTCAAAGGGATGTGTCTTTCTGTTTTTAACCATAAGGACACAAGATACCATGCATTTATTACAGAAGAGCCCTAAAATGTTTTTGTTGTTGTGCTTGTGATTATGTGAGTTTGAAATTTGCTCTGTCAGGTCTGCAGTCTGAGATCTCTGCCCCTTCTCTGTGTTGTGTGATTGTCCTGAAGGTCATGGAAATCATGCCCATTTCTTCTGCTGAATTTGGTAAGGCGTGAATAAGATTTTTTTTTTTCCTTTCTATTTAGCCTTTATTCTCCTGACTCTCTGAGGTTTTAGTGCTTCCAGGATCTCAGCTGAGGGATCTCCACAGCTGCCAAGAACAGGGGCATTTCCTTTTCCTTTCCTTTCTTGGTCTAAACCAGAAACTGGTCTTCAAGGAAGCAAAGGCCATCAAAGTGCACAAGAATAAATAGTAACTCATGACATTCTTTACTAATATGCTTTATTTAGAGCTCTGGAGTCCAAGTCCTAGCCACATCTCCTCTGTATTTTGTTTTTATGAAGCACTTGACCTATTTACTCCCTCATTGACCTAGCAGGCTAAGAAATATGAGACTGAAATGAGAGGTTTAAATGAATAGCTTTTAGTACAGGAGAAGGCTGAATTCGTTGTAACTGTGAATATGTTTATTTGACATGAGTCAGATTAGAGCATTTACACTTTGAGTAAATCTCAGCTATTCTGAATGTCATATCAAACTTGTCTCAGTCCTGTGCCAAACAAAAAGCAAAACTGGAACTTGTGTAGCCAATGCTTGTGCTCAGTTGGTTGGTATAATCATGCTCCAAACCTCCCAAGCTTGTCCTGTTGGGAGTAAAAGTTAATTAAATTAAGATTTCAGTCTTCTTCACTGGTATCTTCACTTCTGGGTAGCAGCCTTGGGCGAGGTTGAAAGTGAAACTTACTTCCTTTGCTGGAAGGCAGCTTTGTCTAAAATCATCTCTGGAATCAAAAGCACCATGTGCAGCTATTAAAACTCTCTCACCACAAGCTGCTCTGCCAGCACCGCTGAATACCCGGTTCCTACAGGTAACCCAGCATGCTTTCATCTGCTGTGAGTTGTAAAAGAAAGCATCAGGCTTTATTAAAGAGTTTGTGCTGCTAACGTGTCATACATCATGCCATTAATTAAAAGAAATTCCTTTTTCCCCAGTTGGGCAGCTGCCTAATGCTGCCAGCATGTATATATTACCCGTGTCTCCGCACCCTGGCCGAACCCAAATGCTGTATGACTGATTGTACCCCAGAGAAGCTCCAGCCTCTTCAGGTCATTCACTTGCTGAGTCTCCAAACCCAAGGAATTAAAGAAATCTCTGCTCTGGGCTCTACTTCCCCTGTAATTGGTAGCAGAGCGAGTGGAGCGAAGTGGGGTGCAGCGTGTCCATGTGTTCCCAATCACAGCCCACACAATGCAAATGTTTTCTTTCTGGGACAATCTGAAGAAACCTCCCAAGGATCTGGGGTTTTTAGGTATATATGTACATGGAATAATAATAATAATTATCCTCATTAGGAAGTTAACTCCAAAGCACTGCAGCATGCTTCAGAAATTGGTGGGAGAGCTGAGTAATGTGCCAGAGAATCCCAACCCAAGTAGGACTTCTCACATCTCCCTGGGTGTTGGGGATAGCAAAATAGGGCTCAGTTTGGGGCCAGCCCATGCCTCAGGTGCTGCTGTATGCTGCACCAGGCTGATGTTTGCCTACCAGCAGCGAGACCTGGACAGTTAAGATGAGTATGTCCTTCATCCATCTGTTTTCCCTCTGGTTGCAGCATGTGGAGACTGGTTACTTTTGTAATGTTGTTCCACCAGACTTTGATCCCTCAGCAGCCACAGAGGGTTTTATTCATCCAGGGTGGCCAGAGAGGCAGCACCAACTCACTTAACAGCCCCCTAAATTTCTGTGCTTCTCACCAACGCTCTCCATCCAAGTTCCTGAAGAGCAGAGACACATCATGGGATGCTGGACTGTGGTTTTACTGAGGGGAACAATATCACCCCTCAGAAGGAGCCATAGGGTATCATTAGAGCTGTGCAGGAATTCTGTCATTAAAAGGCTTTTGGTTGGAAAATGCTAATTCTTTGAAACAAACATTTTGGAGCAAAAGGAAAGTTTTGTTGTGTCAGAGGGACAAACTTTGGAGCAACTACTAGCCCTGGGTAAAGGAGAGCTCTGTTAAAGCCCCAGCTCCAGTGAAAATGTAAGTTACTTAGATGTGAATCCCAGGGCAGTAAAACAACACTGAAGGATTCTGTGCTCACCCCACACATGAGCAAACTGTAAAGCAAGGGCTTCAAAGAGACCCACCCTGTCTGAGCAGGGATTCTGGAGTATTTCCCACTTCTCAGGAAGCCTAAACAAGTTTTAGGACTTGTGTAGCTCTCAAAAATCAGAACATTTTATTAAAAGGTAATACTGAGAAACTGTGCAGAGAAGGATAAACTTCAGAGAGGCTCTTGCTGCAGTGACCTCCCCAGCAGAAGTTTTTAGGGGGAGACCTGAACTTCTCAACCACAGACAGACCCAGATACCAAAAAAACCAAACCATCTTGCAAATAATTAATTGCCAGCCTGGTGCTATCATTGCATTACTAACTCAGTAATGGCATTAACACAAATCCCACACACCACTAACTAACAATAACAGTTCTCTCCATCATGAAGATAAAACAGCTCCATGAGAGATGGAATACCTGACCTAATAAGCCATTAACCCACAATAAATAGCTCACAGCCAAGCATCAGTTTGGTACCCAGCACACATTGCAGGTAGGTAATCCTGCCTGAATATGGTACTCCTAGGGATAATTCCAGCATGCCAGCCAGTCCTACTGCCAGGAAGAGCAGAGCTGCAGATATCCTATAGGATACCACTGTAGGTCATAGGATGTCCTGGGTTGGATGGTGCTAGCCAAGCTGTTTGAAAGGAAAGTCAGGTTCCCAGCATCTGTGCATTACAGGATATAACAAATTAACCAGAGCAGACAGCCATGCAACATGCTTCAATGTGTTTGCTGAGCTCATCTCCTGAGCTATGTGTTTTAAAATGTCTTCTCTCTTTTGTGTGTGTGTGTGTTGGGTTGTTGGGGTTTTTTTGTTTGTTTGTTCATTTGTTTTTTGGTTTTGTTGGGGTTTTTTTGGGGGGGGATATTTTGGGTTTTGTTGTTGGTTTTTTGGGGTTTTTTTTGAGGGGGTATTTTGTTTGTTTGCTTTATTAAATAAAGGATTTTGCTGCTACTCAAGGAGTTTGGTTTATTACATGAAGTGCCATCTCCCCAGTTCTCTGCAAAAGGCTGGCTTTGATAAAGACTCAGATTTGAAGGAATTCTGGAAGAACTCATTGAAATGGGATTTTTTTTCAGCATTTTCATAATGCAAGCTGTGTTCCTCATTTGCAGCTGACTACGATTTGAAATTAAAATAAAGTTTTAGGGTTTGTTTAGATGAGATTCTGAACTAGTTCTGGCTTTTTCAATATCTCTGTTGATCCTTTATCATTGTGGTATGTCTTTTACAGTTATTATTGCAAAAGGAAAATGGTTGAGAACATTCCTTTGGGGAAAAAAAATCTGTGTTGGGAGAAGTGATTCAGAAGTTTCAAGAAGTCTCAAATGTAGGAAAATCTTCTCTCTCCTCTTTCAAGTACTATTTGCTTGAATACTCTGAAATGGTGGGTTTATGTTTGGCTGAGCTTCCTCTGTTTTAAAGATATTTATTTTGCATTTAATAAAAAACAAACAAACAAAAACCCACCCAAAAACACCAACAACAAAAACTTGGAAATCCAAGAGGTGGCCATTGAGGACTTGTGCTACTGGTAAATGTTGCTAGGAGCTGTGGATTCAAGAAATTGAACACAGGAAACTACCCCTAGAAACTTAGTTTGAGGAGAAGTCTAGAAATCCATGGATCTGTTGCTGGGATTGTGGACATTTGGTGTTGAGGAATATCGGGAATGAATGTCAGAGTTCAGGGACATTGCAGCCAAGAGAGCAGCCACTGGTGATTAGAAGGATGAGTGCACCAGGATAGAGAGGAGGATCAAGAAGGATGGGGATTAACTGATAGGAGCTTGTGTCAGTGCTGTATTTCCAAGAGGACAGGGAGGTTGTGCTGACCCACCCTGAGATCAAAGAGCAAAGGCTGCTTTAATGATTTATTCTTCCTTTAAAGCCTGTTTATTAGGAACTCATTTAAAATAATGAAATATGGGTATTGTTCATATCAGTTCATTGTGTCACTTTATTCAGGTTAAAATTCAGCCTAGACTTCGGTGTATGGGGAACCATCACTTTGAAGCAAAACTCTTCTATGAGCTCTGCAAACCCTTTGGGTTCTTTTTGTAAAGTTTCTCAGATAAAAATGGTTTCATTTTTAGGAATGGTCTCTCCTTTCTCTATTCCATTTCTAGGTACTCTTTGCGATCTGTTGTTATCAGTTCACTAGTGTGGGAGTTCTGATGTTTAGGAGGCAAAGGACAGACCAATAACTACCAAATTACCCACACTTGAGATTGTAGGAGTTTTCACACTAAGCCTCTTTTGACTCTGAGAGTTTTTTGCTCTATATTTCCGTCAGAAACAGAGCTCAATAAACTTGAATCTAGCCTGAAATGAACATCTGAAGCAGCAGACAGGTGCTGCCTCTGAGCCTCATTCTGCTGCTGATGTTCATGGCTGGGTCCAATGTTGCCCAGGGAGGCGGTGGAGTCCCCATCCCTGGACACATTCAGGGTCAGGGCTCTGAGCAAGCTGCTGTAGTTGGGGATGCCCCTGATTACTGCAGGAGTGATTGATTAGATGACCTTCAAAGGTCCTTCTCAACCCAGTGCATTCTGTGTTTCTATGATCTTATGGTTCAGTTGTAATTCATACCTGAATTACCTTCTTAGTGTGCACAAAGCTAGGGTGAACTTTGTGCAACCAAAACTCAGTGCTTGGTATTGGTAAAGCAGGAAACAAAATCATCTGAGCTGCATTTACACAGGCATAGGCATAAAAAATGAGGCATTTTATACACACAACTGCATTTTCAGAAGTGTTTGTGCATTTGATCCCCCTGTTTTGTGAGGGCTTTTGCAGGCAAGGCTGTGCAGATGGTCAGAGCTCAGTTCATGGCCACTTTGGGAACAGCTGAATGGCTATTGAGTGTGTGGATTAGGTGGTGCACTTTTTTGTGTTTACAATTAACCACTCCAAAAGTTTGATGGCAAAGGAATCACTCTGCTCCTGAAAATGTTCATTACATAAATATTGTCCTTTCTGGTTCAGTAGTATATTATTCTCATTCCTTTTGTACAGCCCTAACACTGTCCCTGCTCTTGCTTTTCTGAACTGGTGTAACTGGCATGTGGAATGCAACAGCTGGTTAACTCTGCAATGATCCAAGAGCAGCAGAAGACAAGGAGTGCAGAGGGGGCTGCCTTCTTCTGCCAAGTGTAGAACTAAGCAGCTGCTTTGTGTTTTCACATGAACAAAACTGTTTTGTTAACTGTTTCACTGCCAAGGCACAGAGCATGTATAATGGGTATAATGGTTGCTGGCCTGCAGGGTTACTCAGCTTCCAGAGACTTAGTGATCCTCCTTTTGTTCCAAGGAGTGGCTGACAGAGCCTAGGACAAATGCTTCTGTGACAGGAGGACTGATTGTAGGACAGTATTCAAGCAACTTTGTTTTCTCTCCGTTGCATTAAGCATGTCCATATGTGCAAAATTCTCTCCTTAAAAGACCACTCTTGAATTGCAGATGCTCAAAAGCTGGGAAGTGTCAATGGAGAAACATCTTTAATTGTGCAAAATAACGGACTTCACAGTATCACCAAGGTTGGAAGAGNATGGTTGCTGGCCTGCAGGATTACTCAGCTTCCAGAGACTTAGTGATCCTCCTTTTGTTCCAAGGAGTGGCTGACAGAGCCTAGGACAAATGCTTCTGTGACAGGAGGACTGATTGTAGGACAGTATTCAAGCAACTTTTTTTTCTCTCCGTTGCATTAAGCATGTCCATATGTGCAAAATTCTCTCCTTAAAAGACCACTCTTGAATTGCAGATGCTCAAAAGCTGGGAAGTGTCAATGGAGAAACATCTTTAATTGTGCAAAATAACGGACTTCACAGTATCACCAAGGTTGGAAGAGACCTCAAAGATCATCAAGTCCAACCTGTTACCACAGACCTCAAGACCAGACCACGGCACCAAGTGCCACGTCCAAACCTGCCTTGAACACCTCCAGGGACGGTGACTCCACCACCTCCCTGGGCAGCCCATTCCAGCAGTCAATGACTCTCTCAGTCAAGAACTTTCTCCTCACCTCCAGCCTAAACTTCCCCTGGCGTAGCTTGAGACTGTGTCCTCTTGTTCTGTCACTGGTTGCCTGAGAGAAGAAGGTAACCTCCTCCTGGCCACAACCACCCTTCAGGTAGTTGTAGACAGCAAGAAGGTCCCTCCTGAGCCTCCTCTTCTCCAGGCTAGACAATCTCAGCTCCCTCAGCCTCTCCTCGTAGGGCTTGTGCTCGAGGTCTCTCACCAGCCTCGTTGCCCTTCTCTGGACATGCTCAAGTACCTCAATGTCCTTCTTAAACTGAGGTGCCCAGAACTGGACACAGTACTCAAGGTGTGGCCTAACCAGTGCAGAGTGCAGGGGGAGAATGACCTCCCTAGCTTCTAGCAGGGCAACATGGAAGAGACCATACGATATCATCTGATACTCTCTACTTGAGGCAGGACTCGCTCAATCACCTAACTGTTGTCAAACCTGTTCTTCAATGGCTCAAGGTTTCCTGATTTATTTTTTTTTTTAAAGAAGTGTGGGTTTTTGAGATCCCATGGAGGTTATGTTGAACCTGAACCAAACTGAAAGTCTGCATCTTTTTATGAAGATGGGAAGGTGAGTGAAGTAAGTGCTGCTAATTAACAGAAAAGTGAGATTCCTCTGTTTAAAGAGTATCAGAAGTGTTACTGAGAGCATTTTACTCTTCAAACAAAATACAGAATGGGGAGACTGAGATAAGAATTACAAGAGCAGAAGTTGAACCCTGTGTAGTATATTTGCATCCAGTTTTGCTCCTTCTTCTCTTGTACATGGATGCTGTGGCAAGGTAATCAGGAGGGAGGCTAATCAAGAGTCTTAAGATGTCGTTTCTGATATGTACTGATGTACAAATAAAAGAGGTGATGTTGGGGAAGTGCAGCTACCATCTCAAAAAAGAGTTTCTGGAGGAAGTGGAAAAGATGCATTGTAATTATCCATGCTCTGGGTCCATGAGGCTGTGAAGTGCCAGAAACCATCCCACAGGTAAGGTGCTGGAGAGCCTGCTGGCGTTCGCATTGGGTGTGTTGGACACTCTGACCTATTGGGCACTTTCCTCCTTAGCATCTGGAACTGAGCCCCTGATGCCACACACCACTGGAGCCTTGGATAGTGTGGAGCACAAGTCCATGGTCACTGCACTCATGAACTCAATGGGTCTGACTGGGCTGTGAAACACATTGTGCCTAACTTAGGGTGTTTGTGAGATTGGGTGCTGACAGCAAGCTCTACAAAGTCAGAAGATTAGAGCTAGAAAGGAAACATTTGCTTACAATATGATGTGAGGAAATGGGACAGCCTTCACCCCCACGGGCATGCAACAGAGAATCATGGAACACCAGGCTTCAAGATGAGTATTTGCATTTATCTCCAAAACTTTGCCTTGTGCACTCTGATATGCAGGGCAAGACCTGCTGAATTCTACACAAAGAGAAGACAATTAGAGTGCAATGCAGCTGCAGTGTTGGGTGCCTCTGCTTTATCTTCTGTTTATTCATAACCTTCTGTTTAAAGTCTGGAGTTTAAATTGCTAAATAAACCTTTCTTATTCATAAGCCTTTCTGTTTTGAAGGATGGAGGTGAAATGAAGCAAGGTGAGACTGACAAACAGGCTGTTTTGGGGAAGACAGTGACTCTCTTTATGGAGATGCCAGCTTATTGAGGGAAATAGACACAAGATTATTTCTAGGGAAGCCAGGGAATGGAGAGCATTCACAGTCAAACTGGAATAGGGCAGGGTAAAGACTAGCAAGGCCAAGTACCAAGTTTAGGAAACAGTACTAAGCATCACCAGACAAGGGAAGTCAGAACTGGTTTGGGTGAACTTAAACAATTAGTTTTGTGGCTTTGGTGGATATTCAGGTGCTTGTTTATTAGAAATTTGCCCTCAAATTAAATGCCAGCTCCAAACATCCTCCAGAATGGCAGTTCCAAGCATCCTCCAGAGCAGGGAGGACTTATCACACCTGATCAGGGCCTGAGTGGAATATGGTCTAGAGCCTGTGTTTTCAAAGTCTGATGGGGGAATAGCTTTCCAGACAGAGTTTTGGATGCCCAATGCAAAAATGAGTCTTGGTTATGTGCCACTAACTTATTTTGTGACACAGCTTCAGGAAAAAGAGGTGGGAAATGATATTTGAAGCATTTTTTAAAAAACAAAAAACAAAAACAAACAAAAAAAAACGAACAAAAAAATTTCAGCTTTAGGAAAACCCAGATAAATTATGAGTCGATTGTCCTTCAGCCATTATTTGGTAGACATTGTTAGAGATTATCTATCTATTTATTGCCCTCTGAGACTGCTAGAGAGGGAGGAAAATGCAGTTAGTCCATCACTTCCCGGGATAAAAGGAGATGCAAACTCTTAATAAAGTACCGATGGGACCCCAAGGGGACAAAAAGAGATTTGCATCCCAGTTGCGTAGCTGACAGACCACATAAGTTACCGCTGCAGCAGCGAGGTCCTGTCAGAGGAAGGAGCACAACCAGAGCAGAGGGAGCAAAACGCGATTCGCACTGGCATGCAGTGAGCAAGCTAAGCCATGTAAAAACGAATACATGAGATTAAAAGGATTAACGGGACAAGTTAGTGCAGGGTAGCAGGGAAAGTCCCCTGCCTAGGCACTTCTGCCAGGTTCCACCCATACAGGTTTGTTTGTTTTTTGTTTTTTTCTAAACCTCCTTTCTTTTGTAAGTGAAATTCCATCTGGAGGGCGCTTCATGAACAAAATTCAGTTCCTCCTCCACAGATCCACCTGGGTAAACCCTTCGAGATTTAAAAATTCCCTTTTATTTGAAAAAAAAAAATAAAATAATCACATTGGATTTCACAAAAGCCTGAAACGTTGGCTTGATTCGAGGACGGCTAATGGCATGTTAGCCATCAGAAATCATTCAGAGAGTTCATTTGCATCGAGTGCTCCTCTTAACCTCCTGTTGTAAATCACTTTTAAATAGCTGTGCCGCTGTGCCCCAGGGCTGGCCGCGGCTCAGGGCTGAGCAGAAGAGTTTCTACTTGTGCTTCGAAATCACTTGTGATAAAGATGTATGGATGTAAGGTTTTTACTATTTAAATCACAAAGCAGGGCCTAAATATTTCTCTACACTAACATTTTGCTCTGGAGCACAGCCTGCTCTTTTCAGGTCTGTCCACTCCCACCTCTAAAGCCAAACAACGCAGTGTGGTTAGATGCAGCATTTGCCCCATTAGGTGTTTGGGGAGTGATTATTTATTTGTTTGTTTTATTGCAGTACTCTACCTGGTTTTCATCTTGCAAAAGCCAATTACAACATTCACAAGACGACAGTCATTTCGTGCAACAGAAGGCTGGCTAATTGAGGGAAAGGGATGATATTTGGGAAGGTAAAAACAAGTTGTGGCATGTAAAATTACATATAAAGTAAGGGGTTTCTTTTTTTTTCTTCTTCTTTTTTTCCTTTTTTAAATTTTTTTTTGTTTTTGTTTTTGTTTTTGTTTTTTGTTCTTGCCCCTCATAAAATTTTCAACAAGTGAACTCCAGACATCAGTGTTTAAATGCTGTCAGGTATTGCTTGAATCCCTGAGTCATCTGTGTACAGTTCTGGAGCCCACAGCACAGGAAGGATATAGAAGTGTTGGAGTGGGTCCAGAGGAGGCCACAAAGATGCTCAGAGGGCTGCTGCAGCTCTGCTATGAGGACAGGCTACAAGAGTTGTGGCTCTTCAGCCTGGAGAAGTAGCCTTCCAGTAGCCTTAGAGTAGCCTTCCAGTATCTGAAGGGGGCCTACAGAAAGGCTGGGAAGGGACTATTGACAAGGGCTTGCAATGACAAGACAAGGGGCAATGGGTTTGAACTGGCAGAGGGGAGATTGAAACTGGATGTCAGGAGGAAGTTCTTTGCAATGAGGTTGGTGAGGCACTGTCACAGGTTGCCCAGGGAGGTTGTAGCTGCTCCTTCGCTGGAGGTGTTCAAGGCAAAGTTGGAGGAGGCCTTGAGTGACCTGTACTAGTGGGAGGTGTCCCTGCCTATGGCAGGGGGTTGGAACTAGATGATCTTTGAGGTCCCTTCCAATCTTACCATTCTATGATTCTATGATTCTATGATCTACAGACCCACATGGAAACCCAGATGGCACATTCCTAACCTGAGGGGGCATGGTGTGAGTTGAGGAGCTTATGGCTTTAGGTGGACAAACAGAAAAAAAGAAACCCAGGACATGTTGGCACTAATTTGGTTTGGTTTCATTCTTCCATTAAAAATAACTGCAACAAGTTGCATCTCACTTAGATTAATCAGAATTTAAGGTGATGCAGAGATTGGTGCAATGGAAAAAAAAAATAAGCCTTGCACTGATTCACTGGGAATGTTATCATCTTCTTGAGCTGTGAAGGTTCTATTCATCAGTGAAAAGCCTTCCTCCCATGCTCACTACTGCCTTTCTCCATTCCCATGTGTCCTGACTGGAGCACAGACAAGCAGGACCCTACATATTAGCACTGGAAAATAGGGTAGCCAACACTAGACTCTGACTTCTGTGAGAAGAGAACACTTTGATTGCAAAATATACCTGTAAGACCAGGGAGGTATCAAACACAGCAAATACTAACACAAGAGCCTTGCTAGAAAGAAAATTAAAGATAAGTTTGGTTTGGCCAAAGAGGTAACGAAAGTCAGAACTGGAATTAAAAATGAAATACATTTAAAATTTTGCTTAGATTATTGAACTGTGGTGAGGGGAGTGAAAAAGGGGACAGGGCAGTTGCTAGGAGTTTTGCTATGACAGGGAATGTATGTGGAGCAACATCTGGTACATTTGGTCCCAACACTCCAGGTCTTTTACCATATCCTGCCCAGTACTGCTGAAGTAAACCAGGTGTAAGTGGTTTCAACAGAACAGCCAAAACCACATCTTACTTGGAGAAATCGTGTCTAGAACATGAAGGCTTTGTTCTCTAGGGCCAGAGCTCCTCTCTTCTCACTGGTAGTCCATGAAAGTGTTTACAGAGGCCAGCAGCCCAAAGGAATTGAATTCAGGATCTTGAAAGCTTCGGCCTTCGCAAAATAAACCTTCAAAGGAGATTCAGAACTATCAGCAACAAAATACTTTCTATTCTCATCCACAGCACCCCCCTCCATTTCTGCTCATGTTTATTTAACAGTTTAAAAAATAAACCCATTGCTTTGAGCTCAGTGGATTGATATTTTTAAGGTCTGCTTTTTTTTTTTTTTTCTATGTACACTTCCTATAATATTCTTAATTTTCTTTTCCTTTTGCTATTTTACTTTAACCATCATTTGCTCTTGTTGTTAATTAGAGCTCTTGCTTTTTCCATGTGTTGGTAATATGATAGGTGAGGAAATGCTGTTGACAACAACTTCTCTACTCCTCCTCTTTACCTGAGCAGTCCAAACTGATCCTTCTTTTCCACGTGGGAGATTTGGCTTAAAATAGATCCAAAAGGTCATATTTTCAAATATCAGCACTTAGACTGTTTCTGCCATGCCTGTTCCCTGTGCTGTTAACACTGATCTGATGTGAGCCTCACAAAGAGTATATATAGTCAGGAGGCTGTTTAAGTTCCATTAAAAAATAAATAAGCTCAAATCCCTGGGATCTGCTTAATTAACCCCAAAACTGGACAAACACCAGAGCTCCAAATTTCTCTGGTGAGTTCAGCGCCTTGCTTGTTTACAGGGCAGTAGAGAAATCAAATCTCCATGGAACAGACCTATAACTCTGGAAAAAAAAACAGGAGGACTTTTTTCTGCATCAAAGTAGTTGGATTTGATTGCTATTGTCTGACAAGATCGACTGCCAGTATCACATTGTGGTGTTTGTATTCCCTTCTTGGGTGGCATTGCAAATGGGAGAAAAAAGCAAAACCCAAAAGCAATTAAAAACAAACCAAGGAAATCCATACTGACCTTCTTGTGAATATTTTTAAAGGAGTTCAGGTTTGGCTTTCTAACTGTATCTCCTGTCTATTAAACTATATCACTTCTGCTGTAGATGTTGTAGCATCATTTTAGTGAATGCATAATAGAAAGCTCTTTGCCTCACCTGGGTTTTCTTCCATGCCTGTGTTGGTTTGGGAGTTCCCCACCCCGCCACGCACATACTTTATAAAATGACCCAGACTAGTCTCAGCCAGCTGGAAGTTAAGGACTGAAGCTCTATTTACAGCTCAGCACAATGTACAAGCAGATATATGCACAATAGACAGGAATAGTCACAGACATAGACAAGTTAAAGGTAATACAGAAACACAGCTCCCCTCCCAGAAATCAGAGACCCCAGGAGGGACTCCCAACCACCCTTCCACCTTCTCCCCACCCCTGTACCTTACCCCAAGGTTTGCCTTATGTGCAAGGTAAATTAGGAGGATCAGCCAAGGGGATTAGAAGAAAAGTGGTTAGTGAGGATTAATCAGCAGAGGAGTCGGAGCCCAGAATCTGCTAGATCGCCCCAGCAGCTCCTGTTCCAGCAAGCGACAGACAGAGATTGACTTATCTATTGTTTTGGTTAGTGTTCCCAAACAATTTCTTAGCAAGTGTATGAGTGAGGTAGACATCATGATGTTTTCCTTTCACAACCTATAGTGTAATTTTCTCTATTAAAATATTCCAATTAGCCTCAAACCAGCACAGAAGGCAAGGAAAAAAAAATCAATAATATATTCTTTATTTCTCATAGATTAATTTCGATTGGAAGAAACCTATAAGATCATTGATTCCAACCATTACCTAACTCTACCAAGCAGAGTAAGATAATGGCTGAGTGTGTGGTTGGAGCCTCCTCACTCCAGAACATCTGTGGGCTTAAGGGATCACACGAGGCAGCTGACATTAGAGCCAGTTCAGCATGCCATAGCTTGCACAAAACACGTGTCCAGCCACCAGGCTTGCATAAATTGGCTGTAAATAGTTAATTAAATGCATTTGTACCCCACTACCTGATTTGCATGCAGGACTGTCAAAACAGCCTGCTAAGATTAGACACAATGTACTCCCTGAACACAATTGTACCACTGAAACAGGCTGAAAATCTGGCGCATTGAGTTAAATTTTCACATTGTGCCTTCTTGTGTAATAACAATAATCTCCTCTGCCTTGGAGTATAATCGCAATAAAGAGCTTTTTGTGATTCATTCAGTGTTTATTCACTCAGTAAACAGCCCTTTATTGCTTTTTATACTACAAAGCAAATGAGATTATTGCTTAAATTGTCCGGTAGCGACTAGCTTCTGTCCTCTGGCTTGCTTGTTCAGTTTGTTTTTGTGTTGTGGTTTTGGAAAAGAAAACTTGTTTAAAATTAGCTCCCCAATAAATCACAGTAACAATGAAGTGAGAGTTTCTGCACTGTGACAGATTTGTAGCTTTTTATGTTTGTAATGATGATGGTATGTTTTCTAGCTTATTTATTCCCTTCTGCCTTTATTCTCCCAAACTCTGAAATGAAGAAAATCCTAAAAGTTGGAGTTTGGGAAAGGGGAGCTTGCAGTCCTTGGACTGTGCAGCTGCCTCTGCAGTATTCCCAGGATGGAAAGGTGAAGAAAAGAAGCAAAGATAGTAAACAGGAGGAAGGCTGAAGCTCAGAGTCGAAAGGCATCAACCCTAGCTCTCATCTTACCCTGTTCCTAAAAGCTTCAGTGATTTCCTTCGCTTGTTTGTGCCTATACAATAAGGTTGATGATCTCTGGAAAGGGATTCAATGTCTTTGAATTTTTAACAAGAAACATTTTTGTTATTCAGTGACTCTCAAATTCCTAAAGCAGCTGTTCTTAAACATGCAACCTCCCCATGAAGATGTATGGCAGAGCAGCTCTGCAGGCCTTGGAATAGGAGGACTGGGAACACTTTAGTTATCTTCAAGGAGAGCAAGTCAGCTGTAGCCAACATTTGTTCTTTCATTTCTTTCCTTAGTGTGCAAATGGAGCAGCCCATAATTATTCCTCGTCAGGAGGCCAAGTGGTGTATTCACCAAGAGAATGGAAAAGAGTCTTTCTCTCTTTCAAGCAGTAACATGTAAGTGGCATTTCTTGTTTCAGTCCTGCCAACTTTCAGATGTTAGCAAAGCATTTCACTGATAATCATTGATCCTCTTTATTTATAGGAGCTAGGCCCTCGTACAATTCAATATTCAAGAGATGCCAATTTTCGATGAATACCTGAGAATGACTTGGTCATTTTCCATTTCTGTAATTACTTCTGCATTCCTGGGGTATGAATTGCATTCTCTAAAATCAACCTGGAAATGGAACATGGGTGAGGAAGCTGGGCTTGAATTTTTTTTTTCCTCTTTCTGAAGCCAGGTTTCTTGTTCTCAATTTGGATACTTTGAGCATTAATGTACAACCTCGTTTACTAATGTCAGTTTCCACAGTCAGATGGATACCTTAAATTAATTGATCAAGAATTGCAAATTGTGGCCCTCAACCTGTTAAGTATGCAACTGGGTCTATATTTTCTCTAATGTACACTATATTTGCTACAGGAGTCTTTGCATTTAGCATCTTGACAGCTTTTGAGTGACCATATTTTGCCTTTGGGTAATAGTGTGTCCTGGATTTAAACCTTTTTCCTTTTCTGTGTTGTTATATTAAATTGTCTGATTAGTTTATAGAATCTGTTTTTAACCTGACCTAGGCAGTGACACAATTCTTGAACAAAGCAGATCAAGTCCAGACCTGTGTCTAAAGAAGGGCAATGAGCAGATGAAGGGTCTAGAGAACAAGTCTTATGAAGAGCAGCTGAGAGAGTTGAGAGTTATTTAGTCTGGAGAAACTGAGGATGAAGGGAGACTGTCTCACTCTCTATGACTTCCTGAAAAGAGGCTGCAGAGAGGTGGGTATTGGCCTCTTTTCCCATGTAAATGGTGACAGAACAAAAGAAAAGGGCCTTAAGTTGCACCAGTGGAGATTAGATTGGGTATTGGGAAAATTTTCTTTGCTGAAAAAGTGTTCAGGCATTTGAACAGGCTGCCCAAGGGGGTGGTAATGTCATCACCCCTGAAGGTGTTCAAAAACCATGTAGAGATGCCACTTCTGGACTTAGTTGACATGGTGGGTTTGGGTTAATGGCTGGACTCAACGATCTCAGAGGTCTTTTCCAACCTTAATGATTCTATGATTCTATGTCCCAGTGCCACCGAAGTCCCCAGCCCACTGGCCCCAGAAATGAGATGGTACATCCCCATTGTCTTGAGCTTGCAGGATAGTTTGACATCTCAGAACTGAACAACCATACCTAGTGGTTCCCAAAATAGATCTGTCATGTGAGCTAGTACCCAACCTTGCTCACTGTGTTGAGTAGCCTATGTGTTGCAGAGGTTGAGTTCATTGGTCGTATGGATATCTGCCAGCGATTGAAACTGACAGCAAGGCCTGGAGTACCACGGTTTTAAGTTTGGACAGCTAAACCTCCAGTGGTTCCTCTTTGGGATGGTACAGTATAAAAGCCATCATGACTCTGGGCAAGTAAAAAAAAAAAAAATCTCTAAATGACTCCTGTTTCCTTGATGCTAAAATAGTCATCAAGTGTCAACCGCTGCAGGACATCATCAGCACCTATATGAAAGGGGAGATTTCAGAGCCAGTACTGACAAGGAAGCAGTGTCCTCCCTTTGGGCAGGCAGACAGCAAGCTGTCAGGGAGGTCGTTGAACATCTCCTCTCAGTTCATCACATGCCAGTGGCTCTTGCACAGGTGGGGGCTCAGAGCAATGCTTTGTGCTCTCCAGGTCTGTGCTGAACATGCACTGGGAGCGACGTGCTGCCCTGCAGGCGGTGTGCCCATCGTCCCTGCCCCCCTGCCTGCAGCAAGAACCTCCCAGTGAGACTTCTGCCAGTTCTGCCCCTGGCTCCTGTACGGATGTGACATGTTTGGTTTCACAGGGCAGGAATGCACCCTGCTTCGTAGTTTCCATGCATAAGAACCTTGCTAAGTGCATGGCCTCATCTATGATTAGATTTCAGTTTCATGAGGCAGCAGTGATTTATGAAGCATATTTTCATGTGGTAACCAGAAAATGTTTCCATTTAATGATTGGACACTGTACTTTCCTTTATCAAACCTGCTTGAAAACCTTTTATTGTTTTAAGAATGCATTCTCACAGGAGATTTGTTGCTTTAACCACATTTCATTTTAAAGGGGCTCTGCTTCCAGGTTGCTGGGTGAAGTGTGCAGGTTGCAGGAACAAGGTGAGGAAACTTGTGCTGACGGTCAATGTGCCACACAGGAGCCTACAAGTGTTTCTTCAATCACCAGCCCTGACACTGGGACTTTGGGTGCCTTTGAGCAAGTTGCTTTGCTTCCACGCTGCCAGCTCCCCATGTGAAAAACAAGAACAATCTTATTCATTTTCCTTTGCAGTCCATCAGCCTGTTTGTCTCTTCAGATTCTTCATCGAAGGCTCTGGTTCTCACTGGGGCTTGCTGGGTGCCCAGCATGGTGGGGGTATGCAGCCTTGGCTGTCACAGAATGTTAATTAATCATTCAAATAAATCATGTCAAAGAAGTATTAATTAATCATTGCTCCAGAAAACGATTTGCCACAACCACTTGCTGTGGGCCCTCGGTGCAGCCTCGGAGCCACTGGAAACACATCGTCTTTTCCAACGTGGCCCATGGACATGATTAAAAGAACTGCCTCAAATCATCCCAACTTTCTCACTATTAAACAGCAGCTACACCTCCTTCTCTTTTTGATTTTCTTTTCTTTTCTTTATTTTTTCTTTTTTTTTTCTTTTCCTGAACCTGGTAGCCTTAGTCAATAAGCCATAAGCGCCAAGCTAAGAAGAACTGCTGTCATCAGACAAAAAGGCCTCCAAGTCCACATCCCTAACAACCTATTTTAATAACAAGAGCAATAACGGGATTTATTATGCATGCGGCTTTCTGCAATCATTTCTGAAGAGAAAATTAGTTTGAAGCCTCAGGCGACAGTTGAACTCTCAGAGGCGCCTAAAATAAAATAAGGGGGGTGGGGTGGGGTGGGGGGAGGAAGGTAAGGAAAGGGAGTGGGTTGAAAAAAAACAGCAACTGGGGGAAAAGAAGTGTGATGGGAAAAGTTATTGGAGCAAGCACCCTGGTAAAGTTTATCTGTGACTTGCTCTTGTCCTCTGGAAAGGGACAGAGCGGTGGCCAGAAGCCAGGGGGTTTGGCTGGGCTGCTGGTGCTGCAGGTGCTGTAGGAACCATGGTCCAGCATCATGGCCCCAGCACCTTGATTTACTACATGGGTGGAGAGGTCATAAATTATGGAGAGTTCTGTGCTGAGGAGTAAATTTCAGCTCAGCCAGGGGGTAGGGAACAAAAAAAAAGTGAAGAGAAAAAAAAAAAAAAAAGAGGAGAAGGGCTGGGTGAGCTGCTGGAGACAGTTTAGGAGCAGGGCCACATCCAGCATTCATGTATAACTTCCTAACCTGTGCAGTTGCCCCAGGGACCAGCTGCCACTGCATCCATACCTGCCCCTTTGCAACCACCTGAAGGCTGCCTCTCTCCCTCACCAGCTTGAGACCCACCTTGAAACAGAGAAACATTTAGGTACTGGCACCAGCCTCTGGTAACTGTAGGGAGAGGGGATGAAGTTTGGGAATGGGAAAAGGCTGCTGCTCCAATTCATGCTAATGGCTGTGTACTTTTCTGCTACTGGGGCGAGGTCAAGCTGCAAACTACTTCCTTACAGACATGCTGAGTTCCTTCCCAAGTCTGCACCTGCCCAGACCTCTCCTTGCTCCTCAGCCTGGCCCTGTGGCACACAAAAGATTTTGAAGGTCCACAGATAGATGGTGTTTGGTAGCTGTGATATAGCCTGAAACTCACACATTACTTTATCAGTGTGATGCTAGAAACTTCCCCTAAAGGAGTGCCCTGTGCAGCCGAGTGCCGTGCAGAGTGGTGTCCATCTTCAGCAGAAATCCAAAGGAGGAAACAGTATTTGAGAGGCAAGGCTGGCTGCTCCCCTGCCCAATGCATGTCTTCCTCACCACAGGCCAAAGCAGTATCCATGGACCCAGGTGCTGCATCTAACCCAAGGCCAAGTACCACAATACCAACACATCCCTTCTCTCTCCTAACACCCAGAGTAGGTCTCCTTTGCTCTGCTTCTTGCTTTGCATTCCCGTTTCAGACAACAGAAGCTGATCAGCACAAAATTGTTCCTTCTAAATAAAAACAGCAAAGGGAAAGAGTGTGTCAGTATACGTCTGTGTGTGTCCCCATCAGAGAAGCACAACCCCTGTAGCTTTTGTCCATTTGTCCATGTAGAACTGAGTGCTGCCTTTTTTTTTTTTTTTTAATATATAATTCTTGTGGATTTTTTTCCCCCTTCCTGAGGCAATGCATGAACTTAACTGATGGAAATAATGTGGACCCAGCTGAGACTGAGGATCTCAAACTTGCTATTAGATACTCTCCACTTTTCGGGCTCTGGTTTCAGGACAGATTACTTTACTTCAGCTCTGGAGTTTGGTGCCACCCCTTTTGAACTGCAAGGGATGGGCAAGAGAAAATATTGTGTGGTTATTGTTCAAAAAGTCATCATGTCAGAAAATATATGATCACTTAAAGGCAACATCAGAGAGCAGGGTCTTCTGCTGGCTTCATCCAAGTCCTTGGCTAACCAGATAATTCCATAGTGATATTTATGGCTTGTATGTAAAAAAGAAAATGGTCTGAAATCCTGTGGCTGTTTGGTACCCACATCTTCGATGTCTAACTGCTTATTCATTCCCAAAAGTGGGATTTAATAAGACAGCTATGGTATGTTATTTAAATACCAATTGATTATTAAAAACATATTTATTTATAACTACAAATTATAAAGTACTTGGGAAAGTGCAGCCAATGAGATCAGTGGACTGCCTGATGAATATCCTTCTCTAACCCCATCATTTTATATATAGAAAAGGGGTTGAGTTATGCAGTGGGAATAAAACTAACTTAACTACCTTTATGGGTCATTTCTTTCTTTGATGAATACTTGTAGCTCCCTCTAACAGTAATAGGACCTTTGCTTTCCAACTGAGCAGAAAATAAACAGACCTCACTGTAGGGGCTCTATTGCCTTTTGGGGGGCTCAGAGCAAGGTTAAGCAGAGATGGATGAAATGTTCTCTGCTTTAATAAAGTATGCCTAAAATATTCCAGAATAAGATCCTCTTTCCCCATTTCCTACCCAGTGCTGACCAGAGGGTTGCACTGGTGCCAGCCAGAAAAGCAAACCTTTGTTAAAACAAGCAGCTGGCTAATTGCCCTTGCAAGTCAGTGTTACAGGCCCACACCACCAAATCAAACTCCACTTTGCAGTGGCAGGCTCCCACTTCTCCTTGGTAGTCACACCAGAAGGATGGATTGATGATGAAGAGGTCTTCTCTAGATTTTTTTTTTTCCTCTCTTTCTCTGTCATGCATGAGCATGAGCATCCTTTGGTGGCTTTTGCATCTGGGGGCATAAAGACATATTGAAAGCTAGAAGAAATGAGAAATGCTCACCCCATCTTTCACTTTTGGCATGCTCTGCTTTTCTCCCCCATCTTATTTTGCTTTCACCCACTTTCCCCTGGTTAAATTATATGATTAATGAAGGCTTGGAAAAAAGAAAAGGTAGCTCTTTCCTGACTCTCTTTCTAAATGCAAAATGCAGCTGCTGCTGCAGATTCAGGTTCTGCGACTCCAACAAACTTCCACAGCACAGCAGGCCTGACTTGCAGCCAAAACAGAGAAAATCTGATATGGTTTTTATGTCTCTGCTTAGGGAAATTAACCCAAAACAAGGTGGTAGCTGAGAAAGGCGATAATGAGAGAGGGGAGAGGAAACTTGTTCTTGAAGGAAGAAAGAAAAAGGAAACCTATTCAGGTAGGCTCCAAAATAAATGACAAACACTTTGAAGTCCTGTATCCTGGTGGTTTTACAAATTAACTTTGCTAAGAAAATGGCTTGTTTTCCCTTTGTGAGCCCCAGTCAGTCTGAGGGGTACACACTGAAATGTCATATCAGCAGCAGGTATCAATCAGCATGATTCCCCTGAATCAATATAACTACATCCACTAACACAAGAGGCAGGCCCAGGAAAAACAGCCACATCCCTAGGTGGTGTGTTGTAGTCAGACCCTGCTACACCAATGAGTCTTTCCACAGGTTTCCTTTCAGCTTATGTGTTCATTTAACTTATTGATATCATTCTCTAAAATGTAACTTGATTCACTATTGGAAATTAAGTGCAATTAGCAGATGTGTTGCTTCAATTCTTGTTTTATTGTACCTTCTCTTTTAGTGTAGGAAAAGTTAAAAAAAGGCAAAAATCCATTCCTAAAGAAGGCAAGATCTTTAAAAAGATCTTCGTTATACTTCAAGAACCATCTTGCTTTGACTGAAAGAAAATACTTCTGTCCATTAATTAGGAGGAATTTGTTTAAGTTAGCTCCACCAAACAAACACTTTGTTTTGCCAGAAGAGGCCAAATATTTTGAGTGTTCATTTGCTTCAGGGTGAAGCCCTGCTGTTATTGAACTGAATGCTGCTGTATAACTCAGAGCTAAAGCAGTAACAGGCCAAGCCTTGCAGTTTTTGCAGACACCTCTTTAACCCCCTAAGTATTTCCCTCCAAGGCACCCATTCACACCAGTATCTGAGCTCTGAGTCGTTTATTGTGAATGTGTCCTGTTAAATCTTCTTTTCTCTGCCCATAGTTGGAGGGGAAAAAAAACC
This sequence comes from Eubucco bourcierii, assembly GCA_013396675.1. NCBI lineage: Eukaryota > Metazoa > Chordata > Aves > Piciformes > Ramphastidae > Eubucco > Eubucco bourcierii. The sequence goes on from VWZE01009690.1 coordinate 618,844, forward strand.
CAAATTGTTATCTACTTGCAGTTTGCTGAAAATTTCATGCTAACAAATTTCAGTCTGGTCAAGAAAATATCTTTTTTCCAAGTTGTTGGTGTTTCTAAAGCAGATGATGAAGTTGGCAGTGCAGAGCATCAATGCCATTTCCCACCTACACCACAGCACCGAAGTGCAACAAGAGAGGCTCTGAAGAGCCCTCTACGGAGGTCTTACTGCAGATCTAAACTTTTTTCTTTAGAGCAAGATGTAAGCCAGAGTATGTTAGCCTAGAAGCACTCTATAAGCTCAGGTTTTTCTCCTACAATGAAGAAAAAGTGGTTTCTGCCCAAGTCCACTCTGATTTGATTGCTTTTGTCCTCATTTTGCAGAGAGGCTGGTGTGAGAATGGGCTGGAGCAGAGGCTGGCTGCTCATCCTGCTACTAATCTGGTAGCTTTTATAGATCTCTAGAAAGAAAATAGTTCACATCGTGCCAGGAAGCAGAGTCCTGGTCTCAGCAGGGTTGTTGTTCTTGAAAGACAAGATCCCAGTCTGAATGAGATTTGGACCTTGACCCAGTCCCCTTCATCCAGCCAGTCCTGGATCAGGGCAGGATTTAGAGCTGAGTCTGTGTTTTACAGCTCTAGTTTAACTTCAGGCTTTCATGTGAAACAGAGTCTGGGCTGATTTATCCTGCACCTCTGTGAGTCTCAGCTCTGCTTCATGGGAGTTTCTGCACTGCCACGTCCTGCACAGCAGGTTGGTGATCCTCTTGGTTTGTGGTTCAGGCAAAGCCACCTAACTGGAGCAGACATTCAGCTGTAGGTTTTTGTCCAACCAACTCACACTTAAATACCATTTACACATATTAATGACATTGCAGTGATGTCCAGTACAGGACCTCTGGAGGATTCTGTGAAGTGAAGGGTGAAATAACTTCACCAAAAGGCCAATACTGGAGCATTCCTTTTTGTGTATTGAACACTCCTGTAGGCTCTGTACTTGCTCTTTTCAAACAATGCTTTCTTGGCTGGATGGATTATTCTATATCACCTCTCTAACCTGCTGTATTAATTTCCATTGACTGTGAAAAGAACTTGTCAAATAAGGAGGAAAAAGGAGGGGGGAGTCTTTTAATCCATAAGGCGCAGTTCTTAAAAGTACCTTGTTGTGTAGTAGCTGAATTTATCAGGAGTATAGGGCTGCTGCTAATTGTCTGAATAAATTACATCTTTGGAGCCTGGAAGCCACAAATCATGTCATTGCAGCTCTAAGCCATTCCTTTATGGAACTGGTCTTTTACAACCTAGAAAAAAAACTTTTTAGAAAACTGCCCTGTGGGAAAAATTAGAAAAAGAGAGAGAAACAAAGTGTGTGTGTGCCTCTGTGTGTGTGTGTATCTACATGGGGATTTGAGCAGGGTAGCTCTGTAAGTTCCCGGCAGCTGTCTCCAAGAGCAGGGCTCCCAACAGACTCTTCCTTTACTCTGACACCAGCCTGCAGCAGCAAGACCAGAGGTGAAGCTCTTTGAATTGCTGGAGAAATGAGCAGGACTAAGAGGATATTTTTTGGCTGAGGCAGGGAGGTTGGTGGTCTCTTCTGCAGTGTGGATGTCAGCTCATTCTTCCTTGGACCACTGAGGCAAGCCAGCCTCGACAGAAAATACTAAATGTATAACAAATGCATACTACAGATTCATGTGACAATGACTTTCCTGCAAAGGACTTGCACAAAGCATTATTGATTATTTTACCTATAAAGATATCATTCTTCTCACAAGTTAGAAGCAACAGGTACATATCACCTTTGTAGTACAGGCACTTGCCATTCAGATTTTCCCTCCCATTGTTAGCTGTGGTAAAAGAAAATGGAAGACAGGATCTTTTTTTTTTTTTCCCCATTTTTCTTCAGAAGTATCTGGTTTCAGAATGTGGGCTGAGTCCTGCTCTCAAGTGGTGTCATTTGAAAGACTCCTACTGAGTTCAGCAGTCTTTAGATGGAGGGAAGTCCATGTGCAGTAATGCAGTGTGGCACAGTCTTTAAAGAGGAGTTTAGCTCTGTGGAGAGAATGACTCTTTGAGATAGTTCTCAGTTCGTACTGTGAACTAGACCATAAAGTGAAAGTGCTCCCTGGGATTTCCTTAAGGCAACCTGAAGCTGTACTCAGGCTCTTTCCCAGTTTATTAGCACTGTTTGGCAAAGTGCTTTAGGTTTCTTTGCAGACCACAGTAATTGGTTACCAGACACCAGAGGACAAGCTGCCTGATAAAATTCAAAGTCTGTAATGCGGCAGACAGGCGTGATAACACAGTAATAAATCACTGCTGTGAGGGTATATTCCTGCAATGGCTGGCACAGGGGTTCCAGTCAGAAGTCAAGAGGAATGTGCAGCTCCATGTCATACTCACCTTTGTGGTCAAATCTCACCCTGGATCCTCTCCAGGTGTCAGGTCAGACTCAGCAGTGAGGTCCATACTAAGGAGAACACAACTGCAGATTAAATGCCAGGCAGGAGATGTGCTCAGTTTTATTCTTCAGAGGTTGCACTAAAAAAAAAAAAAATAAAAAAAATAATTAAAAAAAAATCCCATAATGATTATACACTTGAGGAAGTTTAGTAGTTTAGTTCCTGGACCAACTACCCATTAGTGATTACATGAATAATTAATTGCAAGCACTGGTAGCTGCCTAGGACCATTCTCTGCACAACCTGAAATTGGCATGGGATAAACAGACTCCACTGATTCACTGAGCTGAGGAAAGGCTCAGCTAAGTTGATAAAAAAGTCTCAATGTCATCAGTTGCTCCAAATCCTGCAACATCTGCTTGGGACAAGCATCACAGGGACAGATGTGCTTTGCACCAGTAGGGAAACAGCTGCTTTCCCCACCCCTCTTCCCTTTTTTTAGTAGTCTCCATAGGCAGGCTAGTCCTTGTGCCAAAGGGAGTTAATGAGAAGAAAGCCTTTCTTCCACCAGAACTACAGGGCATCCCAAGCTTTAATGCACAACTACTTGCTTAGACATTTCTCTTTTAACTTGGTTGTAGCTTGCTCTTCAGCTGGGGAGGGGCCTGGAGCACAGCCCTGTGAGGAGAGACTGAGGGAGCTGGGGGTGTGCAGCCTGGACAAGAGGAGGCTCAGGGTTGACCTCATTGCTGTCTACAACTACCTGAAGAGAGGTTGTAGCCAGGTGGGGTCGATCTCTTCTCCCAGGCAACCAGCAACAGAATGAGGGGCCACAGTCTCAAGTTGTGCCAGGGGAGGTCTAGGCTGGATGTTAGGAAGAAGCCCTTGACAGAGTGACTGGCATTGGAATGGGCTGCCCAGGGAGGTGGTGGAGTCTCCATCCCTGGAAATGTTCAAGAAAAGACTGGATGGAACACTTAGTGCCATGATCTAGTTGATTGGCTAGGGCTGGGTGATAGGTTGGGCTGGATGAGCTTGGTCTCCTCCAACCTGGTTGATTCTATGATGCTGTGATTCTATGATTCTCTGTTCTACCCTGCCAAAACTTATTCTAAATCTTTAGCCCTGTCCCCAAACCTGTCAGATCACAGCAGATTACTCCATCACTTCTTGTCCATAAAGTGTCTTCCACTTTCCTTAGGAACACTGAGTAGGTACAAAGCTGCCATAGATGAGTTTGCCTGATGAGCAAGTGTGACAGTTTCGACAGAGGGAGGCAGGTGGCTGGATCCAAGAGTACCAGCCTCATACACTGGGGTCACAAACTCAAGCTCCATGTTTGTGATCTGTGGTTTGTTTTTTTATAAAGTGTGGAAAATGTTCTGTTTGAGGATGATCTGCAGGCACTTGCAGACACATCAGCATGTGCAGTGTAGAGCAGTCCCTGGACAACACAGGTGCCAATAGATTGGTTGGCTTTTATCGCTGAGATTACAGGATGGATTGAGCTCAGCCTCTGATGATGCCAATATTGTTTAATGTTCTGTATCATGGATTCACCTGAGGGTGAGTGCTAGTCTGTTCCACTCCCATGTGGTTTCCTTGGTCTTCAATGCTTTCTTGTTGCTTATCACCACGGTTGTAACACAAGATGTGGTAGAACAGATGTCATCATGCATTTGATGAAGAATAAACCAAAAGCTACACTTTTTTACAACACTGTCAGTTAAAAACAAAACAAAACAACCCACCTCATTCTTTGTTATTATTTATTTCCACAGCTAAAGTTGAAGGAAATCATAACTGAGCTCAAATAAGGCTCGTAAGGCTCAAAGGTTAAAATGTAGACTTTATAGACTAAAATGTAGACTTTTTTATTTTGAGTATGAGAGGAAATGGCCTCAAGTCACGCCAGGGGAGTTTAGATTGGATAGTAGGAAAAAAAATGTCTTTACTGAAAGAGTGGTCAGGCATTAGAACAGACTGCCCAGGGAAGTGGTGGCGCCACCATGCTGGAGATGTTTAAAAACCTCATAGAAGTGGGACATTCTGGACATGGTTTAGTGAGGATGGTGGTGGTTGGTTGATGGTAGAACTTGATGATCTTAGATATCTTTTCCAACCCTAAAAATTCTATGATTCTCTGATTTATATGTCACCCAACAGTTTGGGTCACCCTGTAATGAAAGTTACAAAAAAAATGCTTTTATGTGTTTCCAGTGTCGAGAGAGAGGAATCCTGAAAGATCTGATGCAGGATTTGTGAAGCAGGTCTTCATCACACAACATCCTTAAGTGCTGCTCCTCCTGCGTTACTTTCCTATGCACCCAGCAGAAGGCAGCTGCAATTTGGCTCTCCAGGAAAGGGAGCTGTCTGCACCCATGATTTGTAGTTACCTCCACAAGTCAGACAATTTAAAGTTCCCTAAGCAATCCCTCAATGAATTCAGCTCTCTTCTACTCTGTGCACCAAAGCGAGTTGCTCTGGGGCCGTGACAGGATCTTGAACCCACACAGCACACTCACACTTTCGTGTAGGTTGATCTCAGATGCACAACTCTCCCATGCAAAGGCACAGGTCCTGCATTGCTGTGTGGCTTGATGTGAGGTAAATTGGAATAGTTTAATGGAGAAAATTATATTATAGGTTGTGAAAAGAAAGCAATGGTGATGTCTGCTTCACTCATAAGCTTACTGAGATGTTTAAGAATAAGAACATAAACATAGATAAGACACTTGGGCTTGCAGACACTCTCGGGCTGTCTAGCTTCTTGCTTTCTCTTCTCTGCCGAGTAACCTCACTAATCACTTTCCTTCTAGCCCCCCTGGCCGACCCTCCAGACTTACCTTGCACATAAGCCAAAGCCTGGGGTAAGGTAGAGGGGTGGGGAGAAGGTGGAAGGGTGGTTGGGAGACCCTCCTGGGGTCTCTGATTTCTGGGAGGGGAGTTGTGTTTCTGTATTACCTTTAACTTGTCTATGTCTGTAACTATTCCTGTCTGTTGTGTATATCTCTGCTTGTACATTGTGCTGAGCTGTAAACAGAGCTTCAGTCCTTAACTTCCAGCTGGCTGAGTCTAGTCTGGGTGATTTCACAAAATGTGAGGGGGTAGGGAACTCCCAAACCATCACAGTCTCCATCTTTATTCCTCCACCAGATTGCCACTGGAGCTGGACTTGCTGCTTCTGTGTGGAATTTGTGCTGCTGTATGTAACTGTACCTTTATCTCTGGGTTCAGTTTGGTGCAGAGCAAATTAATTCTTTTGGCAGATTTTTCCACTGTCAGTGGGGGTTCTTATGGTACATTATCAATGCTCCTCGCCCTGATGATGCATAACACTAATCCATCATTAGAGCAAGAGTGTGCTCTGATGATGGATTAAAATAATTTATCATAAGAACAAGAGGCTATAATGTAACACCATCAAAAGATGGCACCACGCAGAGACAAACAGATCAACGAGGAAATTTGGTAATGCTCATTGAATCGAGTGGCTCTGCTGCCAAGAGGCTCTTCTGCAGCAAAAGTTTGGCAATCTGCAACAATATCATTAGTCTCCTTGCTGAAACAACTCCTTGCAGCAACGGTAGTGATTTAGGATTTTCTTTTCTTCTTTTTGAATAACAAAGGGAGCCTCCCATTGCTAACCAACCCCCCTTTCTCGGACCAGATACTCCAGGTACAATTACAGAGTTCATTTGCCTTAAGTGTTAAGGCCACTCAAAGAAGGAAATGCAAATATAACAGCTATTTAAACCATCAGTCCATGGTAGGTTTGCTGCAAGATGGTGAAGTGACTGAAAAAGAGGATTTTAAACTAGACTCAGCTTTCTTTTGGAAGCTCTGCATTCCTGCCTAGTGCACATTTGCTTAACTGTGTGTGGATTCTCCAGAATGTGTTAAAATAGGGATTAACTGAAACACCTCTTGAGATGCTTTTCTGGACATGTTTGCAAAAGCTGGACTAAAAGCAAACATTGTACAAAAGATGGAAGAAAAAGTCAAAAGTTTCTGTTTCACTGCCCACAGACTACAGTATTTTGAGTTGCCTCTCAGAAATGGATTGTCAAAGGTCCTCTGACAGGTGAAATGCGGTCGAGGATATATCTGCTGCAAGAAGAGTGCTGATAATTCATAGAATAAATCAGGTTGGAAGAGGCTGTCCACTGTATTTCTGTCTGGAAACCAAATGGATAAGTGCAAAACAAAAGCAACCCCAAATCAGAGTGATCTTAAATTTTCCCTGTGGTTCCTGGGTACGTGCATCTAACCAGGGAGGCACTGACTCCACAGGATGAATAAAAGTACCTCTGTGCAACATTGATTTTCTACAGGCTGAATGACAGTGGTTGCCAGTCTTCCTATTACTGTAATTGCTGGCTAAATGAACTATAATTGTATTAAGTGGTAACTCTGAAATATGTATGTACCATAAAAAGGAGCTGAAACATTGCAGGCATAAAAATTTGATTTGCAGTAAGTTTTGGGAGGCAGGGAGAATTGGTTGTGTGGAAATTGGTACAAGAAAATGTGGTGGCTCATAGCGCTCCAGTTCTGTGAGGGGTATGAGGAGGGGAAATGCCTCACTGCTAGGACTACAGCCCTTGAGGTCTGAGTGCCTGTTGGAACCAGTGTAGTAAGTCTGTTTCAAGTGCAGGGATGCCAGCAGGCAGTAACTGAAGCAAGCCCACACTTTGTGTTCTGTTTAATAACTAGAGTGTCAGACTGATGTGCAGGTCCAGTCCAACAGGCTCTATCAAGCAGTTTCACCTGCAAATGCCACAGCTCATCTTATGATGTGCAGCTCTGGGTTTCACACACAAAAACTACCTGCAGTGTATCTTTAAAATGCAGGAACACTCGTAGCAGTTAGCACTACAGAAGCACATAGTGGTGCCCATCAAGAGCAGTGTGTGGGCAGTGGAAGGAGGTACAACGAGCAAGCTGGCTTCCATAGAAGATTCGTTGCGTTGGTGCTGCTGTTACACACTATCTGCACAGAGCCCATGCTTCTGGCCTCACTTCATCACTCCACTCACTCAAAATTGCTCCTTCCTTACCTAATACCAAACAAAATAGCAATGGATTGCACAGTGCTTAAGATTTTAGTGCCTTTTTCTGTTTCATAGAATCATGGAATCATGCGTCCCTCATCCTGAGTCACAACAGTCTCTGTGCTTCCAAGAGGAGGAGAAGTGAACCTGCGTGAGAGCAACACGTCCTGCTGTCTGCTCGGGCAGCAGCTTGTCTGGAATCCTGCCTGCTCCGGTAAAGAGCGGCAGGAAACAGGACAGCAGCACTCAGAGACCACACCAGGCACAACCACGAGAAACAGCCAACTGCCTGTGCCCTACGCCCGCCTCTCCCTTGTGCCCTGTGCCCCTCACCCACCTCTGCCCTGCAGCCTCCTTCAGGACACAAGCAGAAGAGAGATGTGGTTAGTTAAAGGTGGCCAGAAACTTTACAGGATGGTCCAACTCATCCAGTGGTGCTGTGCAGGAGGTTTGCAGGGCTGATCGAGCTGGAGCTAGCCCTGTGGTCACTCTTTCGGAGAAGCAGGAGAGCATCTTCCTTAATAAACAGCTTTGTGCTAGGTTGGAGGTGTTCTTTTTTCTTCCCTTGCTGTTGCCCTGAGTGTATTCAGTCCTGTAGCAGGGGCTTGGGACTGGATGATCTTTGAGGTCCCTTCCAACCTTACCGTTCTGTGATTCTATAATTCCCTCCATGCTCATTCCAGGCTTCCCAAACATTTCCCAGATACATTGCTGGCATTTCACAAAGGAGCAAAAAGAAACAGTTAAACAGAGAAGAGCTCAACCTAAGCAAAGAGGCATAGCCAGCACCCATGAGTGATGTTATAATGATCACTGAGCCTACTCCTAGCTAACCGNGAACCCAGGTGCTCTGGGTTTGGGGGAAAAAGGGGAAATCTGGTGCAGGGTGGGAAAGCAGCAGGTATGGTGGAAAAGGAGAGGTGGTGCTGAAAGGAAGGAGAGGGAGAGGAAAAGGATGAAGATGGGGGAAGAAGAAGGAGATGGAGAGGAATGGAGGAGATGAGGAGAAGGAATATTTAAAAATTTAAAAAAAAAAAAAAAAAGGAGTCCTGCTCTGGCAGGGACTCCAAATGGGGTTTGAGGAGAGCAGAGCAAAGGGGCAGAATCCCCTCCCTTGCCTTGCTGCCCACACTGCTCTTGCTGCAGCCCAGCACACAGTTGCTGTCTGGGCTGCACTCACACTGCAGGCTCATGTTGAGCTTTTCATCAACCCAGACCCCAAGGTCCTTTTCCTCAGGGCTGCTCTCAGCCATTCCCCACCCAGCCTGTATTTGTGCTTGGGATTGTGTCTACCCAGGTGCACAGTTTCCTGTGACTGTTAGTTGTCACTCTTCTTAGTAATGAAAGAATTATAGTGCTTTCAATATACATTTTCTCCTTGATGTGAAAACTAATGGTAGTAATGTTTTTAAAAGTCAGATTGCACTGTCTTCACTTATCCAAGCCAATTTCTCCAACATATTGGTTTGCTAAAACTTGACATTTCAGAATTATATTTTGTTCTAATTTCAGATAGGGAAATTGTTTCCTTCCTGGGCAATTTAGGATATATTTGGGGATGTTTTGCTTTGGAATGTGGCCGAAAAGAGTAATAGTGGGGCTGAAAACATAACAGAAAATTATCAAAATGCTGCCCCTGAAAATTCTGTTGAGAAAACCCAATTAAATGGAAGTAATATTCCCATGCAAAGCTTTTTTTCTGAGCAAAGCCCCATAAAATGTCTTCTCTCCTTTAGCCTGATGCAATAGTGGATAACCACATTCCCACCCAGGAGGATTTGCTGCCAGTTTCTCCAACAATTCTCCAACAAGCCATGTTATTTCCAGGGTGGAAAGACAAATGGGCCTTTGTGGAGAGATGCAGCAGTATTCCAGCAGCTATTCAAAGCAAGGGCAGCCTGGCCATTGTGTCCCCTACTCCTGGCTGAGTCCTTAACACAGTTGCTGCAAAACGTTACAGTAACATTATTGTAAGCAGCAGGGAAATAATCTACCCTCCATATCTTCCACACAGTTCCTGTTTCACCAGCAGTAAATCGATTGTTTGGCAGGAGAGATACCCTCCTCTTGCTCTGACTGGGTAAACTGGGAGACCTCTGCACCAGTCAGTGCAGGAGGGGTCACCCTGTCTGCCCTGAAGAGCATCCAGGGCAGGGACTGACCCAAGGCGGAGGCATGCTCGCTTTGCAGCCAGAGCATTCTTAAGGCATGGCAGTTCTGTGCCTGGGAAACAGCCCATTGTGACCAGTGAAGCAAAGATGCCAATTAAAGCAGTCCTCAGGGCGACCTCAGCCTCCCTGGCAAACATCAGCTCGGCACCAGAGACTACTGGGCTAATGCACAGGAAAATGGACCAGCCTGCTGATGTGGGTGTGAACTGCACCCGGGTATTTGAAGGGTTTGTAGGAGCTGAGACTATCCTCAGAGGCTTCTGTAATGAAGACATTCTCTTATTGTCTTAAACACTCAGCTTTACCTGGATGTGGTTGGAAATTAATTTCCCCATGCTTGTCTGCACTGGGATACTCCAGAATGTTAAAACGACTTTGCTGATCCACCAATCCATCCAGCAATCCACCAGGAGCCAATTCTAGTCCCTCATCAGGAGAGAGGGTGGGCATGCTTTCCCACTTGCACATGAAGCCTGTGTTTGTTCATCCAAACTTCCTGCCCAGGAACGAACCACAAGCAAGTATTTTAAGCTTGGTCCATCCCTCCCCCTACCTCTTCTTAGTGTTTAATTGAGTCATCTGTAAGCATTTTGGTAGGTCAGGAATGCAATTAAATAGCCTGTCTATCGTAAAATATTTGAGCAGTAATACCTGATAAAATCATCATTATCTTGGAGTAATTGACCACATCAGATAATTAAGGTTCCTGAGGCAAAGCTTCACCCCCAAAGGAAGTTCAGTGGAATTAGAGCAGGGCTGCAGTAGTCAAGGCTATGTTAGTGTTTCCATTATAAGCCTTATATTTTAGAGCTGTGCTGTTTTATCAGTAAAATGGCTGTAGTCTGATATTACTCATTATTTGATGTCCTTTTTATTTTTTATTTCTTTTTTTTTTTTCCTTTAATAACAGTGTGAGGAAAATGCAGAATATTTTGGAGTAAGAGACTGAAAAGATACTGCTGAAAAATGAAGTCTGAGTTCCTTAAAAATCATTTTTAAAAAACCCCAGCAGAATGACAAGATTACAGCCTAGCTACAGCCTGGTGAAGGGTGTAACAATTAGCTCAGCAGCTCTCCAGTGCTGTGAATGCTTTTGTAGTTTAAAGTGAAGATAATTCTACCTCTGATTTCTTTGTAGTTCTAAGTAGGTACCTTTAAGATATATTTTGCCCAAGCACAATCAGAAGAAGCTGTAAGAAATAAAATGTGACATGACAGAAGCCTCTGATCTCAGCTGTAGAAGTGGAACAAGTTCTGGAGCCTCTAACACAAGAAGGACATGAAACTGTTTGAGCCAGTCCAGTGGAGGCCACAAAGATGCTGAGAGGGCTGCTGCAGCTCTACTGTGAGGACAGGCTGAGAGTTGGGGCTCTGCAGCCTGAACAAGAGAAGGCTTCCAGGACACATTGGAGTCGCCTTCCAGTATCTGAAGGGGGCTACAGGAAGGCTGGGGAGGGACTATTGACAAGATCCTGTAATGACAGGATGAGAAGCAATGGGTTTAAAGTGGCAGAGGGGAGATTGAAACTGGATGTTGGGAGGAAGTTGTTTGCAGTGAGGGTGGTGAGACACTGGCAGAGGTTACCCAGGGAGGTTGTGGCTGCTCCCTCCCTGGAGGAGTTCAAGGCCAGGTTGGAGGAGGCTTTGAGTGACCTGTTCTAGTGGGAGATGTCCCTGCCTATGGCAGGGGGTTGGGACTGGATAATCTTTGAGGTCCCTTCCAACCTTACCATACTATGATCATTTTCCACTCTCTCAGACATCATATATCAATAACTTTGTCAAAGAAATAGAGACAAATGAGACATATCCCCATACACTTCCCCTTCAATACAAAAATGCTGTACTGGGTCAAAACAAGATCCATCCACACTACTGTTTATTTCTGGCACTGGTTGGTACTGCATGAGAAAGGCTATATGAGAAGGGCCATGTGTGACAACTTTTCAGCATCTGGTAATCAACAGTTTAGGGTTTTCTTCTATTATATGATGTCTTGTAAATAACCACTCTGTGTTTCCTAGTCCCTGTTTTCAAACTAACAAAGGATGGAAAAGCTCCATGTGCTGGAATGTGCAGACTGTCACATCTTCTCCTTTGTCCATCTGTGCTGCTAAATGCAAGCTTCAGCAAGTGAACTAAAAACCTGGGTCATCATAATGCTTACAATCAGGTTGCTGTCTCACACCTTGGCCTGCAGTTTGCCCACTACAAGACAAATAACCTTCATCATGATTACAAGCCAGGCTGTGCCCCCTGGCCACAGGTTTAGAGCTTTGCTCCCTGTCTCTTTTTTTGTTTAACAGGATAGTTCAAGTAGCCTGGATCTCATTGGTGTAACATCTGAGCTCTTCACTTTTTTAATCTCATCTACTCTTTGTGTTACTGTTAAAGAGTAAGGAAGGAATTTGTGCCTCATTTGAAGGGGGGGAAAGTGTAGTGCAGCTAACATCAAAGTATGTAGGGATTTTCCCATTTAATGTGGCAGACCCAAGCTGACTTATGCACTCAAGCTTCCATCAAATCAGGATCAGATTAAACTTTCTAAAAGAATTAAGAATAGTGCCTAACTACATTGAAAAGATGAGGGATGGGAGTAAGTGACCTGTCCCAGGGTTTGTAGATGGTTTGCTCAGGAATCCCATTGACCGATGCACCTTTTTCCATTCCCAGGATTCATCCTTGTTTGTCCAAACAAAGGGCCAAGCCATTTCTCTATAATTTAAACAGCTTCTTCTTACTAAGTGTCAGGAATTCAGAGTAGAAGGCTGTGTGTATTGAAGCCTTTAAGCAGTGGTTGCTATTTTGTACTGAGCACAGTTTCTTTTCTCTGGAGTCACTCTCAAATCTCTTTGATTTTTTATCTCTGTATCATATAGGTTTTGGGGTTTTTTATTGCTGCATTTGCTTTCTGTTTTTTGTGGTTTGTGGGTTTTTTTGTTTTTTTTTTTTTTCATTTCTGAAAAGTGTCTTAATGAAAAATACCTACCAGAAAGCTCCATGTGAGTAGCCTCCAATGCTGAAGATCAATAACAGTTTATTTGATCACTGACGGCAAATGCTCTTTCAATTAAGCAGGTCACATAAATAACTTTCTGGTTCCAGTATTATTTGGAACGGTTGAGTGTGAAATAAATGTGATTGGGTTGGTGGTAGAAGTCTCTCAAAGATATTGGAATAAAAAGCCACCTAAGTACTTGGATGCTGATTCCAAGACAGCCAAGCTGAGTTTAGAAATCTCCATAAAGTACACTTTGGTATGGAGTCTCAGCACCTCGTGGATTCTAAGGAAGATGAAATTTTCAGAAGAAAAGCTTTCCATCTGGCATTTCTGCTGGTTGTTCCAGTCAAAATGTGTGCCTGTATATATGTCTTTACTGTTCTTTCTTTACATAATTCCAAAAATGTCCCATTCTGCCTTTGGGTTTGGTTTCATCCCTACAGCTTTATCTCCTTCTCTTATGGCTGGAGTGGGTCCAGAAGATGCCACAACAATGATGTGAAGGCTGGAATCTCCCTGCTGTGAGGAAAGGATGAGAGAGTTGGGGTTGTTCAGCCTGGAGAAGAGAAGGTTCCAGGAAGAACACCTTGTGGCCTGTCAGCACTTAATGGCACCAATCAGACAGCTGGGGACAGACTTCTTAGCATAGTCTGTTGTGACAGGTCAAGAGGTGACAGTTTGAGGGAGATTTAGACTAAACAGAAGGAAGAATTTTTTTACACTGAGAGTGAGGAGATATTGGCTCAGCTTGCCAGAAGAGGTGGTATGACTCCACCCCTGGAGCCACCCCAAATCAGGTTGGAAGGGTCTCTGGGCAACCTGTTCTGGCTGAAGATATTGGTGGAGACTGCAGGGAAGTTGGACTAGATGAGTTTTAAAGGTCCTTTCTAAACCAGACCATTCTATAATTCCTACGTCCACACTCATCTGTGTCTCCCAGCCTGGGAAAGGGTTTATACTCACAGAAACATCACCTCTTTGCAGGTAACTGTAGACACACAGGGTGACATTAAAAATGCCAGGCAATGTCCAGGCATGGCATTAAGTCACTGAAATCAAACCGTCTTGCGACAAGTAAGGAGAGGATCCTCATAACATGGTGATACAGAACTCCTCATCAGAAAACACACTGAAAAAAAAAAGGAGAAAGGCACAAAATGACACTTCATTGTTGAGAGCTTGGAAAAAAATGAAGTCTGCACACAAGAAATAACAAAAAAATCTGTGTTCTGCTGTGGGGACCTGAACAAAACAGTGAGGATTAATGATCTTTAGCATCATCCAATATTCAAATCAAAATCCACAGTAAACTTATACAGTTATCCTTAATTCACTAACCCAAAAGTTGATCAAAGCCCTTTAGGATATTTGATGGTTCACAAAGCAGTAGGAATGGTCCTTGTTTAATTTGAGGTTGGCTCTGCAAGTGGTGCTGCAGTCCTTTCCCCTTTAATTTTTCTGATACCAGGTTTCTATGGAACGAGTTGTAGGGGGAGAAACAGATTTTGCAGCTGCTGAGAAAAAGATCAGAGGCTCCAACCTTGTTTAAAAATTCTGCAATCAATTTAAGAAAAAAACCCAGTAAAACCCCAGGAAACTCCCCAACTTCACTAAGAAGTCCTCAGTTCAAAGATAGCTGTACTAGGAGGAATCCACAGGATCTGCCTGTCAATAGGTTTCTTAGAGGAAGAAATGTTGGTTGTGGAGTTTTGGGGTTTTTTTCTTTCTCTGCCATTGAGAAACAACTTTCTAACTGCAGAACAAGGTGAAACTACTGATGGGGGGTGGTGAGAGAGGAGCATCAGTGAGGAGTTTGTGTCTCCGGGATGACATGCTTCTGTGCAGTACTACTGTTGATCACTCAGCTGCTGAGGGTTAGCACTCCCATATCTCAGGGTCTGAGCAGCCTCAGGGTGCACGAAGCAGCTTGCTGTGATGTGGGCTCTGAACTCTTGGTTGTTGTAATATGACTTCAATATCATCCCAAAAAGTGTTAAGTGAATTTATCTCTTCAAAGTGAATACACTTAGAGCAGCAAGCAATAAAGCAGGCTCTGGAAAAAGGTCCCTAAGATATCTGAACTGGAGTCTTGTGTACAGTTCTGGAGCCCCCAACACAGGAAGGACATTGAACTGTTGGAGCAGGTCCAGAGGAGGCCACAAAGATGCTCAGAGAGCTGCAGCAGCTCTGCTATGAGGAGAGGCTAAGAGAGTTGGGACTCTGCAGCCTGAACAAGAGAAGGCTTCCAAGAGACCTTAGAGTAGCCTTCCAGTATCTGAAGGCGGCTGCAGGAAGGCTGGGGAGGAACTATTGACAAGGTCTTGCAATGACAGGACAAGGAGCAATGGGTTTAAACTGGAAGAGGGGAGATTTAGACAGGGTGTTAGGAGGAAGTTGTTTGCAGTGAGGGTGGTGAGACACTGGCACAGGTTGCCCAGAGAGGTTGTGGCTGCTCCCTCCCTGGAGGGGTTCAAGGCCAGGTTGGACGAGGCCTTGAGTGACCTGTGCTAGTGGGAGGTGTCCCTGCCTATGGCAGGGAGTTGGAACTAGATGATCTTTGAGGTTCCTTCCAATCTTACCATTCTATGATTCTATGATTCTATATCCAGGAGACTTTGTTTTACTTCCTTACTTTAAAAACAAACAAACAAACAAAACAAAACAAAAAAAACCCAACACCCTGATATTAGAGCCTCCATAGATCTAAATTTCCTCTATCACTATGGTTTAGCACTGGAGCTTGGATGTCTTATCCATGGGAACTAGGGCAAACTCTAATCTCTGTATCCTTGTTCAGCCACACTGCAATGAAGACAAGGTCCAGAGTGCCCAAAGCTCACTTACACACTGCAGAGGAAAGAGAAAAAGGCAAAGGGTGAGTGTTGATCTCCTCAGTATATCCTCCCTGCTTCTAGTCATCTGCAGCTAGCAACAATAATGTTTAATAGTCCTTGCTATGTTTGTCTTCTGGGATTTAAATTGCTTTCTGGACCAAGTGATGCTTTTGGCCTGTGAAATGTCTTGTAGACACGAGATCTACACTTCAATTATGTAGTACACGAAGAAAAAAAAGTTTATTTATGTTTTAATTTTTATTTTATTTTAGCATTTACCTTATGATTAACAGTGAGTGATCCAGCTATGACTGAGATTCATTACTATCTCAGGATTGTTTGGAATATGAGCAAATCAGCTTTGAATCCTCTTTGAGTGCCACTTATCCCAAAAGACTTTTATTGTTCATGAAAAACCAGCACTGAATGGCAGCACACAGAAACAACACTTCACTTTCCAGCACAGGAGAGTGATCTCCTCCGCACAAACGCATGTGGGATGAGCACTGAATAGAAGCAAAATGAGCATGCAAATAACCCCATGCACCAACTGGGGTTTCAATGCCTGCAGAGCTGGGTGTTCACACTGAGTCTTGCTTGCATGCTCGTCTCTGGGTACTTTGAATGCTGAATCTGGCTTGGAGCCAAGGTACATAGTCACTTTTACACATGCACTTAAAAAAAAATCCCTTCCTGAGGATAAGCCTGATGTGTTGAATAGAGCACCTGGCCATGAGTCAAGAGGCTTGAGACTGACTCCAAGCTCAAGTACTCATGGAAGCTCTGCTAGCCTCAGTTTCCCTTCTTCCCCTCTGCTGATGTTCTCCCAGTTAGAATCATAGAATCATAGAATGGTAAGGTTGGAAGGGACCTCAAGGATCATCTAGTTCCAACCCCCTGCCATAGGCAGGGACACCTCCCCCTAGTACAACTCACTCCAGGCCTCATCCAGTCTGGCCTTGTACAAC